>WSTK01000133.1:0-66436 GCA_019616945.1 Ceratobasidium sp. 414 | reverse complement strand
CTCGGGCCTCACCCGACCCGATTCGTTACCCTCGGGTGCATCCACGCGGCAACCCGGGTCACCCATGTTGATCCCTACGCTGGACATAGGCAAACAAAGGTGGGCGGTCACGTGGTCACACACTTTTCCACAAACGACCACTTGTCTTTGCGCTTTTGAATTGATTGGAGCATTGCGGCCTACAAAAGAGGGTACAGCTTGGGACCAAGGAAACGTTAAAGTGCTGAAGTTTTTCTTGCTGGGTAAATATATCTGGAAATGCTCAAGAAACCAAGGGCAGTTCGGTCAGACGGTGGGTGTCCTTATGCCGTATATTATTGGCACTAATAGTCTATTTCTGTTATAAAACAGCAACATCTTTCCCATCTCCGGACTATGTGGAGGGCTCTTCTAGGGACCACACTACTGATGAAATGTCTGCTGGAGATGAAGAGCAGCATCAACAGCACTCGGGTGCGGAAGACTTGGATGGAGATGACAGCGGTTCCTCGGTCGAGGCGGGCGCAGCATCCGCAAACGATGGGAAAACGGTGAAGCCCCTCTCTGCAACGGCCCTCGCGGAGTTCGAGAGAGCTCAGCGACAGGCCGGAATCATATATATATCTCGCATACCGCCAGGAATGCGGCCAGCAAAGGTGAAGCATTTGATGTCGGGGTATGGCAAGATTGGAAGGGTGTATTTGCAGCAAGAAGGTGCGTGCATTTAGACCGTAGTGGTTATGCGACTGATCTGGTTCGTTAGATCCCAAGCGGGCGTACCTTCGCAAAAAGCACACAGCCACAAAGAAGGTACAATACACCGAAGGATGGGTCGAGTTCGAGTCCAAGCATGTTGCAAGATCGGTCGCAGAGATGCTGAACGCACAGCCGATTGGTGGCAAAAAGGGAACCAGGTGGCGAGACGACATTTGGACCATGAAATATCTTCCCAAATTCAAGTGGAATATGTTGACGGAACAAGTTGGCAAGTCAAACATTAACATTCTTAGTGGTGGACGATCAATTAACGTGCCTATAGCCCAAGAAGCTGCCGCCCATACTGCGCGGTTACGAGTCGAGCTTTCTCAGTCGCGAGCCGAACAGAGGGAATACTTGCGTAACGTCGAATTGGCACGAGTGCTCGACAAGGTACGATTCTGTGAAGCGCATAGTGGAAGTTGTATCTCATTCGATCTATTGCGCAGCGAGCTAAGCGCAAGCAAAATCCAGGATCAGAAGACCAAGTGGCGGGCGTTCAATCGGAACAGACCACTGATCGAGTGGTTCACCAGTCCAAGAAGCCTCGGGGGCAAAACGCACCGTTCCTTTCTGGCCTGGGGAAGAGTGATGCATTGAATTCAGTTCTGTCAAACATATTTTGAGCGATGTATTGTTTTCTATTAAATTGAGTTTTGCTTCGGTGGTCTGTGCGTTTGGTAGTTCAGGGCAGGCTGACCCTCTGTGTTGTCCACTCACGACCACCACCGGTGAATCAAACGGTCGCGTCTCTGAGGTCTGTTTCTTTGCGCTCAACGTGTCACCATCTCGCTCTGATCATGAACTCGATGTTATTCTTCTTCTCAAAATTTCCTCTGCTGCGTCTAACAGTTGATATAAAGGCGCAAGTGCGACCGCTAGAGTTCGACAATGTCCTCTTGGCCACCTCCCGGCTATGTCCCGCCTAGTGCCGCTCCTGGTTCACGTTCGCCTGTTGATAACAATCCACCGTTGAAATACCCACCAGGCTCAGACGGTAGTTTCTATCCTCCAGGCGATGGTTGGGCTGCCCGAGACCGTGACCCTGATCGCGACCGCGAAGGTTGGGGTCGGGATAGAGAATGGAGTGAATACGAACGCCGCCGCAATGAGTGGGAGCACCGTCGGGGCCAAGGGCGGGCACGTAGTCGCAGCCCTAGCACGGATGATGGTGAGTGTGTTGTCAGTGTGTTGGAGCTATGTTAAAGTTATCTACCTCCAGCGCGCTTGAAGCGTCGGCGTTCCATATCACCTTCTGCTGAGAGGGAGCGATATGATCCTCGTCCCCGGTTCGATGACCAAGGTATGCCGAAATTCACGTTTCTGCTGCCATGGTCTCACGCTCAAGCATAGGTTATTATGGCGAGCCACCCCGACGTCACAGGTCTCCTCCACGAAGTCGCGCTCCTCTTGATCCGTATAGTGTCGATATTCCAGTGTCTTTTCGCACGTTTTGCGAGTGGTATCGTTACACATACCCTGAGGTTGCTCTTGATGACGATAAAATGAAACGGGAAATCAGCGAATCCACGAAGGATGGGGAACCCAAGCCTCCTGATCCCATGCGAGCTCACTTCGATGCTTACAAGCGCAAAATGCTGCTCAAACAGGTGAGACGGTAATCCCAACGTACCCCGTTCCTTACTTACACCTATGTTAGAACAATCTCTTGTTCAACGCACACAAAGCGCAGGTTTGGTTTATTGAACGTTACGACCCTGCCCCGGAGTACGTAGCTTTGCGTGATCGCATCAAAGTTGAGGGTCGTAAAGGTCGAACTGCTCGTTTTCTACAAGAGCTGGAAGAAGGGAAATACGACCCGGTGGCTGAAGAGCCTGCAACTATCGTAACCGCAGAATCCAAGCCAGGGGGCTCCCCTCACGCCGAGGCCGGTGCTGATCCAGTCAACGAGCACGAGCTGGACTTCGATAACGAAAATGAAGATGAAGGCAACCCGAAGCAAACTATCGAACCTACCGAGAATGGCAAGCCCAAGGAAGGCCCACAAGGTGGTCGTGACGAGGAATGTAGCATGGAGACCGAGGGAAATCAGGTGATGGTGAGGACTCTGCCACCAGATATTGGGCGTGTGAAGCTGGAGCAGGTCGGTGCTACATGGCATCGCTCGTCGTTTTTTTTTGCTTACCCTTCATTCGGTCAGGCGCTATCAACTATCCCGGGTTTCGTGTATGTTACATTTGGCGAACCAACTTTCAAAAAGAACTTTTATCGGGCAGCATGGATCAGGTTTGCAGATGATGCAGATATGGACCAAGTGATGAACACACTCTCGGAACTTAAAGTAAGTTCGGCCCTGCTGCACTCGGACTTGGCTTATTCTCGCTCTTTAGATTGATAACTTCAAGTTGCATACTACTCGTATTGTTCGACCGTTCACTGGTCGGGCTCGTATCACACCTTCCGCTGCATGTCACCCCCAACGTTTGACTAAAGATCTCGCTCGAGCAAAACAACTTGCCCGCCAGTATGAGGAGGAATCTCGTGTCTTGAATCGTGTTCAAGATGTAGCCGAGTCTACGAATGGTGAGACTGATGAGTCTTCCCTTGGTAGCGGATGTGAGCATGTTGAGCGTCGGTATGAGAAATTGGTGGCGGAGCTGGAAGAAAAGGAGGGCGGAACGGACGGGCCAAATTTTGCTGCGAAAAGCGTGCGTCTGCCTCTTGCTTATCGTGACAAAAGGCTGACCTCTATTTTCTCCAAAGTTGAGTATACAGCTTGACCTCTACCTTGGCCATCTGCGTACCGCTTTCAACTGTTGTTACTATTGTGCCGCTCGGGCCGATTTCCCCGAAGAACTCCAGCGTCGCTGCCTCAAACATTCCCGCCCCAACTCGATCGTCCCTGCCTCCGACCCTCTAAGTGGTATGAAATTGAGTTTGGAAATCCATTAAGCCGCCGACTTACTGATGAATATGTGCAGACGAGCGGTGGTTAGAATGGCTTGATCATAAAATAGCCGTGCTAGCAGAGCCCGGTTCCGTGGACCCAGCTGAGTACGGTGCCAAAAATTATGATGAGTAAGCCGAGAGTGGGCATGCAGCTTTTGATGAGGCTGAGCAGTTTCTCCAGCGAACTGGCACGCTGCGTCGAGCCGCATATTAAGCAAGAAGATGAAGGCAAATTTAGATGCAAGACCTGCTCCAAATTATTCAAGGCGACGTCGTTTGTTGAAAAGCACATTGCCAACAAACACCAAGAGCTCACGCAAGAGTTAGATACGGTACTTGACAGTGCAACTTGCTGTCGATGATTACTAATCACCCTCACCCTCCTAGATCCCATTCTTCAACAATTTCGCGTTGGATCCTCACCACATCCAAATTCCAAAACTACCCGCTGGGCCTGACCCAAGGGCTCCACCTCCACCCAGGATGCCGTATCCGGACCCTCGTTACTCAATATATCCTATGGGAGGGCCTCCAGGGTACGGTGGATACCGACCGCCGTCTCCCCCAGGATATAGGGGCTATCCTCCACCATTTGATCCCTACTATGCACCTTACGGCCCACCCCAGCCATATGGGCGGCCACGTTCCCCAATGCGCGGCAACGGCCCTCGTCTCGGTGATCGTGTGGGTGAATTTGTTCCCCCGGATGCCATGCCAGCCGGGCTTCCACCCCGACCCGCCCACGTCCCTGGGCTTGACATGGCGTTGGAGTCTGGCGGACGACCTGCACCGCCAGGAAGGCCGTTGCCCCCTCCAGATGTGCGGGAGGACCCTCGCGCCTCGGCAGGGCGCAAGAGCTACCATGATATGGACGGTGTCGCAGAGGGAGACGTAGAGCTGATGTACTAATTTTGGTTGAGTTTTTGTGTATATTCGTTTGCTTCCCAGTGACCACTCAATACATCTACACATGGTTCACTTTATCGTGATACCAGAGCGTTATCTTATCCAATAATTACGGAGGGGGGTTTCATAGTGTTGGCAGGGTAAATACCTGGGTGGGCTGAAAGTTCATTACGATTATTACTCCCTGTCAGAGGGGAAACCAGAAGAGGGAAGGCCCGCATACCGTTTAAGCTAGCGGAGCCCGTGTGCAGGATGAGCGCACACGCCCAATACGTCATGGATCATCGCCAAGACTGGGGTTTCTCGTAGTTCTCCCTGGGATGCGAAAGCCGCCAAAGGCCGACATGAAACCAGGATATTGTGGACTAATTGGAGTGCATCTTGAGCGGATCGAGTGAGCTTATAGGACTTGTTGTCTATTCGTGTGGATCGGACAACGTCCAGGAGGTGGGCTGTATGCGCGAAGTGATCTCGTGTAAGACCACCCAGAAGCAACTTGGCCCAGTTCTCCAGCTCGAGGCTAGCCGATGGATCGAACGCCCTTTGACACCTTTTTAATATTTCCTCCAATGTCCATCTAATCGTCAACGTATTCGGTGATACGCGGGCAGAAAGCGCCGCGTCTACTACGGCGGTAGCCGACCGAAAATCTCCAACATACACAAAGTACCGGAGGGCACTGTTCACATGGAACGCCGAAAGGACTATCTTCTTTGATTTAGAGGCATGGATGAGCTGGGACAAGAGGTCTTCTGGATGCAGGGGTGAATCGTACATGGGCCCAGTTGCGTTTTTCCAGAGCGCGTCAAACATCAGGGAGAAGGTGTGTGCATCCGGGGATATAGCAGGTGGGCTACGTTGAAATGCCGAAAACAGAGAAAAAACGTGCTTGAAATTACGGTTTTGAAGCTCGGATGCTATTATCTCGTTGTATGCTACTGTTATTAAAGGAATACCATCCTCTTGCATCATGTTGATAATGCGATAGAGGGCTTTCGTATTGGTTGGGTTGAGCTTTCGGGCAGCTACCATAAGGTATACGTAAGGTGTAGCAGGGATAAACTTGTCTTTGGTAGATAGGTCGTTTCGGAAACGATAGAACCAAGCATAACATCCATCAAGCTGCCTCGCGACGTGGTAACCCCGAATCATGGAGGCAACTACGTATGCATCTGTCAGACAAGATGGAGAAATTTGGGCCGCGTAATCCCGAACCACGTTCTCCATAATTTCAGGTTGGCGAGACCTTTCCAGAGTGGAGAGCAACAAAGCGAGCGAACGGACATCCAAGGGGCCAAGTGACAAAAGGGGCAAGTTTGTCCAGGTCACAGGAGCTTGCCTATCGCTCCGTGCGCTTGCTGCACGATACATTGCGGCTATAAGCGAAATAGGGGGAGCAAAACGCTGTGAGACAAGCAGCTTGTACACGGCCAGAGCCCCGGCGAATTTTCTTTGACGTAGGAAGGAGTGTGAAGCACTAGCGAGGATTCGAGGCCGAAGTTGGCTTGGGATAAGTGGGGATGAGACTACACATTTGATGGTTTCAATGGCTCTCTCTGGCGGGATAATAGTCAGAAGTTTATCAATGCTCCTAGAGTAGTCCTTGAAACTCCAGCGGCTGAGGTCTTCCCGGGGAGGCTGCATTGATCCCTCCAGGCTACCAAGTAACGTACTGAGAACACGTAGAAGCGGGTTGGGTTCCTCCGAGAGCGCAAGGGGCTTAGGCGCGATGGAACCGCTCGTCGTATTTTTGGCGTTAGTCATGGATTTCCCTGCTGCGACATGTGAGCTAGCGAGGGTACGACGACCCAGGTTAGGCTTGTGCAGGACGATAAGGCGGTAGAATGGGCGGATCGGAGGGAAATGACATCGATGCATATGTATATATGTGGGTATCTGCAGAAGAAAATTTATAAAGCGCGGACAACTGGGGCACCAGAATCTACTTACGGATGTCAATACTGTTACGGCTACTCTGGAGGCAACATCTGGTTCTAGGCGGGCAGGCCGGTTGGCGAGAGAGTTGGTGGAATGCGTAAAGCCAAGGTAGGTTTCCGGAATTTGCAACCGAGCTTCGTGACCATTTTTGTCACAAGTAAATAAACAGCCTGCCCAAAGCAGATAATCACAAATCATACATGCGGTGCAAAAAATATCTATGGGACGAAGGGACAACTGGGTGCCAAAGTGGTCCGTGAAATAATGACTAATGGAAGAAACCTGGCAGAACACAATACAGAGGGGAGGCGTGATTGTAGCAAATATGGATTCAGCCTCGAAAATAAAAGAAACCGTTTAATGTAGTTTGAAAACTAAACCAGAAGCCCGTTTGTAGTATAAAACTCTTGTGCGGCCCACAACAGCCGCTCTTGCACATATTGCCACTCGTCTTGCACCTGAGCTCGGACCATACTCCAAGTCTCCCTGCGCACAGATTTAACTTGGACAGTAAAGGCCCCCGACACCGGGCGGTGGTCTGAAATATTGGGTTCCCAACGCGTATATCGGTCGCAACGTACATGGTCACCTCGAGAGCGGAAAAGGATACGGTCGCACCAGGCTGGTATCCGCCGTTTTTCGGAGGTGTCGAACTCGTTCGACTTGCGATCGTATTTGTATGTTGGCACAAACGTGATGGGGGCTTCGGTAAAACTACGGAGTCGGAACCCAGGGTTACTGTGCATCTCCTTAAGGAGTTGATCATGTCCAAGAAGGAAGTCAAGGTCTCCCGATTGTATACTCGAAATAACAGCGTCTCTGCGTTGGTCGATTCGGTAATTCAGGTCACCGTTTAGCTATGAACTATGGGTCAGGGTTATGGTGAAGACCAAGTAGCAAAGGTAACTCACAAAAACGACTTCGTGGTCTAATACCATGGATCCATCGCCTCCACTGACAAACGCTGCAGCAGTTATATCGTGCACAGCCGTGGGGAATACGCTTCGCTCTTCGAGAATAGAGGCGAGGTCCAGGTTTCTCTCCCGAACATGCTTTTGACCCGCTGCTAGATGACAGTTTAGGAAACAGAAAGATGTATCATCCAAGACGAAACGGGCGATGATAGCACCCTAAATAAGGACAAGATCAGATATTTCACCGAGTAAACGGGAGGGAACAAACCTTGTTTCCATAACGGCCCCTCATCCCGCGTTTGACCGTGGTGATTGAAGGATCTGCCAATGAGATACACTCTGGCTTGCGGACGAGGATGCAAGAGAACAACCCGACAAGGTTTTCAGAATGAATCACTGTGTAAGGCTCCTCCCCGCCGAATGCGAGCCTCGTGTAGTAGACCAATTTGTCGTACCAGAGCTTGTATGAACGCGAGACTTTTTCTGAGATTTTCCCTTCTGTTTTCGACTTTTGACCACCCAGGAGAACAGTTTCTGAAATGCGAGGTAAGCATAGAACTTAAGTAAACATCGATGCAAACGGACTGGCGGTAAGTTTCTTGTTTTCCAGGTCAATAACCTCTTGGAACCCAAATACGATGATGTCCGGTCTATCCCCAGATTTGAGCATGTTGTCGAAAAAGTTCCTGTTGTAATCTCCGCTGAGAGAGTCTGGTTTTTGAGAATCGATATTCCAGGTACATATGAGGACCTTGACGTCTCTATACGTGCTGTACTGCTGCTCTCGCTTCTGCATTTCTTCATCTAAAAATAACTTCTGGTGTAAGAAGGCTGAAACAATTATTGAAAGGGTATACCTCACCGATCCAATTCAACTCCAAAAGACCGTCCCAGAATTTCACACAGTCATCGCGCCCTACGCTATATACAACCAGTTTCCCAGTCTAGTAGAGGATGTTCTCAGCCTTGTGGAACCATCATGGAGTTATAACGGACCTTAGCGATCGAGTAAGGGTCAACCGATACATGCACCACAGGAGAATCGCCATGAGCCTGCCATTGGTTGGTAATGACCCAGGGCAACTCCTCCCGAACCTCGCATACCGTGATAGAACCAGACCTTGTACAGAACCAGAGACGGGAAATAACGCCCTCCATGCAGATGATGCTCGAATTCGAAATCTTGACTGTTTGTACGCAAATATGCTGGCTCGAGGAGGCATCATACTTCCAGACGGTTATGCTTCCACTTTCATGACCAATATACACGAGATCCGGCTGTTGGGGTATAATAGTCCCGCAAAGAGCTGGTCCAACTGGCTCACTAGGGAACAGATGCCTTGTAGCGAAGGTGGAGGATGATATGTCGTATGTACGAAAAAGTAATCCACAAGTGGCTTGACTAACATTGACACTCCCCGATCCAGAAGACGTCCACAGGTGACGGCCAAGAATCCTGACAAAGGATTGCTTGTCCGCCGCCCTGTGAGAACGGGTAAACCTTGACAAGGTCGGGCTGCGTTGGCCTTCTGGTGGTTCAAATACGATAATCTTCCCAGATTCATCCATCGTAAACATCGAGCGCCCATAACGCAGTATATGCGTCACCGTCAGACTATGCCCACCAGCTGGGATGAGGACCTCGGTGAGGGTCCCAGCCCAAATATCTAGCTCGAACAGGTGGCCGTCCTTAGTACCACACCAAAGGTACCTTCCGTCGTCTTCGGGATTATCAGCGGGGCGAAATTCCATAGCGGTGACTCTTGGCTCCTTCGCACGCCATTCAAGTCCGAGATGTTCCAAATCGATCATGTGTATGGGAGCCGACGGGTCTTGGTTGTTGTAGACGCCAATATCTGCATATGCCACGCAAACCCAGAAGCCAGAGACTGCCACAAGAGCCCCTGGCGATATATGAAAGTATGGGAATTGGTTAAGTCTGGGTGGCTGTCGGCGCGATTGTGATGAGTCCGGCATATCATCCTGAAATCTCCTGCTAGCCGATGTGTTGGTTGTCTGGTTGGAGTGCACATCGTCGTCAGATTCGTCTGAAGATTCGTCCCCAGAATAGCGTCGAGCGGGAGGAAGTTTGTCGCCCGGGGCGATGGTGCGTGTCGGTGGAGGTGGCGGTTTGAAATCAGAGGTATCGTGATCCAGAAGCGCTTGCGCTCTGAGCAAGCCCGATTTCGTCGATGCAGCCAATTTGCCCCATGAAGATGAGGGAGCCGGCCTGGTGCTTACTGGTGGAACAGGAGGTGCTGATACGCTAGCCGGAACGCTCGTGATGGGCGGATGTTCCTCTGATCTAAGATTCGGGTTAGACCTTCGGTTTGGCAAGGGAGGCGGAGCGTGAATTAACGAGTTGGTAGTAGCAACGCTTGGTGAACTGTTCAAAATCCCGGGAGATATCATGGAGGACGGCCGGGGCGGGGGAGGGGGAGGAGGGATAGGCTTTCCGGATATTACAGATTGGGGTCGGCTAGTTAACGAGTGATGCCTGGGCGGAGGTGAGCGAAGATCCACCCCGAATTCATCCGCCTCCGAAGGAACAATCGCGTCAATGCGTTTAGTAAGAGATTGATGTGTGACTATGCTTTTTGTACTCTGCTGGTCTGGACTCGTGCGGGATGGGAGCGGGGGCGCTGGAGTGCTAGGAGTTGAAGGGGTGAACATTAGTTGTGCCCTTGCTGGTGGGGGGTTCAACGGTGACCGGGGTAGACTGTTCAGATCGGGGGCAGCGTGGGCTGGTTGTAGCTGGACAGGTTCAGGGATATTGATGCGAATGGGGTGTGAAGGTGGGATTGCGGGTGGAACTGGCCTCGGAGTCAGGGCACTGGTTTCTGGAGGAGCCGGGGAAGGTGACCCCCGCGGTGATCCATTGAAAGGGAGAAGGGCGGCTGGGGTGGCAATTGGGCTGTTGGGGCTCAGAACAGTGTCAATGCGAGTAACCTACAAACTCACGATGTGTTTAAAGACCTAAAAGAAGGCCCACCCCCAACATTCATTTGATTGACGAGGTCGCCAACGCTGAGAGAGGCCGCATGCCCAGACTGACTGTTCAAGAAAGGAGGAGGCGGAGGAGGCGGCTTGCGGTAGACACCAAGAGGAGCAGATTTCTGCTGAGATCCTACACTATCAGTGCTCGCTTTGTTGCGCAGTGGGCCAGGGCGATCGGGAGGTGGAGGCGGTGGAGGCTTCAAGCCGGGTTTTCGCCCGACAGTTGGCGAAGTCAAGCGAGCTTGTGCTGAAGGAGGAACCTCGTTTAGCGGAGTAGATATTTCTTCGTTTGATGTGTCGCTCTCTGAGCCTTTTTTCAAAAGGACGGATGTATTAGGGACTGATGAGGAAGCCGAGACAGTGCGCAGGTTATAGAGTTCAGCAAGCCGAGGCGATGCATTCGTTGCCCCTCGAGCGGTCTGAGGCTCGTCATCGTGTTCGTGGCCGGTCTGTGAAGCACTTGGCTTGCTGGACGGCGAAGCCGCGAGAGCTTCAAAACGTTCTCTCAGCTTGTTCACGGGCTTGATGGAGTTATCCTCTATGGTAGGTTCCATTGGTAGTTTAGGCTGTTGGCTCAATTAGAACCTGACTTTGTTAGAGGATGGCGTGAGCTCACATGTCGGACAAAACATCAGATTCCCAATGAGTTCAGCTCCGGATATGATAGTCCGTTAGTGTGGCAGGGTATCTGGCGTTAGAGAGTGGCAACCCGCTATACACGTACGACGTTATAATAGAGCACAGGCGAAGAAACAGATTAGCATAGTTGTGTATAAGATCTAGGTTTTTCATACCAGATAAGGTTATTATTAGTAGTACTTTTAGGAGTTGGTGAGCTGGTAGGGCGTGGATGGAATTCTCGGAGCCGATCCGCACAGTCACGTGGTCATCGCGGAAAGGAAATTGTGAATACTAAAAATAGGCATACAGTAGGAGAGTTACTTTCACAGGTCAATCTAATTATATATATAAGAGGTATGTGTAGGGATACAGTGGGGTTGTTGTGAAGTCATGTCTATTGCCCTGCAGGCCCCAGTCGTGCATCTCCACCTTCGCCCTCACCCCCAGCAAAGCGAGCGAACAGCCTTTGTAACAGACCTAGGTCCACATGCTAAATATTACACAAAATAATGAGCTTAAAAACGAAGGTATTGCTTTGACCAGAACTCACAGCTTGTCCCCCAGCCTCTACTTGATCCATGAGCTCGTTGATCAAGACTTGAGGATCTACACCATCAAGATCGAGATCCTCATCGTCCTCATCTAAGAATCCCCCGGGCACATTGCGGCCAGGACCACTCCTCGAGCTTCCAGCAGCTTGCGGCACGTCCTGGAAATATGTTTCGTTGTAGCTGGTCAAGGAGGTAGAAGGCGCAAAAGGATCAAAAGCGTGCGTTACGGCCTGATTGGAATCAGGCTTGCGATAAGCGCTGATAGCTCGCAGATCCGCGACGTTAGCGTGTCGGGCCATGGCTTCGGTCGGTCCTTGAGCGAAATGCGCATATGCAGCATCACGGGCAGGGGTGTTGCTTCCCAACCGAGGCTCAGCTGCAATGACAGTCGAGGCTAGCCAGTTTGAGTGTGGTTCGTTCTTCCATAACGAGTTCGCTCGCAGCGCATACAGGTGACCCAACATATGCAAAGCTGAGCCAGCAGGATCGCTGTGGCTGCAGAATCCGGTTAGCGATACCACCAAAAGTGCACAGAACCTATAACATACTTGTGATCCGTTTCGACCCGTAGTGCCGTGTGTGCTCGGAGCTTGGATGGAAGGTTGATGCCGGCTTTGTCCACTAGATAGGGGACCACCTCGGGAAACGAGACAATAGCGTCGGTTAAAGCCGCAGTACTTGTTTCGTGCACCTGGAGGAATTTCAGTGCCGAGAATAAAGTTGCAAGACAATATAACTCACATAATCACGCTTCTTTTCCTCTATATCGTAGAGTATCAGCGCGCGAGTATACGCCCAACCAGGTAAGCAGTGGACGTCAATGCCATGCGAAGCCAGTGGGTTCTCGGCAACCTCTTGGCGCGCTTTTGGCCAAACGTCCCAAACGTCCAAAAGCCACTGTCCCATGCCCGCCTTGACAGACAGGAAGTCTAGGTGAGAGGTTGCGCCGTGGGGATCCCCAACTGGGTCAAGCGCAAACAGGAGGCGTGCAAACTCAAAGGCTGTTCGCGGCGTACCGCGCCGGCTCAGGCTCCTGGGTGAAGATCAGCGGCCGAATCTAGTCGTACGAAGCTAACCACCACTTACAAGACATGTCGATGCAAGGCAAGGAAAAATGGCCTGTTTTCAATCCGATCGAAATCAAGTCTCGATGAACCAGCGATGAGGTCAAACCCAACGGGTAGGGCGCGCTCAAAAATATAAATGGCTCGCTCCACAAAGTCGGCAGCTTGGCTCAATTCTAACCGGATCGCGTGAATTATACGACGTGATTAACAGTGCGTATGGTCTCACCCTCTTGATGCTTCAAGATTTCCCCAATTTGAAGAAGTGTGTCGATATGCCAGGGCTCAGACCTGTATAACGCAAACAGCTCCGATGGCTCTATGGTATCGCTGATAAACAGGCTATACACGAGCTCAAACGCGACGGCTTACCCGACAATGTTACACAGTGCAAAAACTTGAGTTGTGTACGTTTGTAATCGATAGAATGCTCGATATTCCACCACTTTTCGCCATTTCGGGCATATCCTTTTCTCCTCCTCTCATAGTCGTCCAACGGAACCATAGATATTCCCTGCGGGGTACCAGCCCACTGCTGAGTGGGCTTAGTTAGGTGAGAACGTGAAACTTTCTGGCTTCGCTGCCCGGGTTTAGCGCTATTAACCTGACGGGCTGGGTGAGCATTGCACTCAATATACGTGCCAGGGGGTAGTACTAACCACTTTTGACCCAAAGAATCGGCGCATCTCAGCTTCGCTGTCGAAGTCTTTCAAAGAGGCGCCCAGCAGAGAGAACAAAGTTTGCGCGGTGGGACTAGCGATTCCTGAAGCCGAAGCTTGGGCTGCTTTGCTGGAGATCTGCAGATCGGGGAACTTTGCCGAGAGCTCCTCTAACGCAAGATCGATTTCGTCCTTGCCTGATTTATTCTTCTGAGCTTTGGTGGTTTTAGTGGCGGTCTTCACGGGCGCCGAGGTTGAAGCAACAGTAGAGGGGGCAGCCGGAGACGCTTTTTTCTTCTTCTTTTTCTTCTTGACCGACTTGAAGCAGCAGAATGAGACATATAGCCAAGATCCACGAATATGCACCTACCTTCTTACTCTTAGGTTGCACGGCAACTTCATCGCTCTCCTCGCTGTTGTCGTTGGCTGGTTGTAGCTATATATCGACGATCAGGGCGAAAACACTTGGCCATACTTGAATGAACTCACTAGGTCAAATTTGGACGTGCTCTGGGTCACCCCTTCTTGTGGCTCCTCGTCCTCTTCCTCTTCCTCTGCATCATCTTGTGACCGGTCAGGTGTCTTTGTAGACTCTAATTGTTGTAGCTCCTCAAGCTCTCGTTGCTGGCGTTTGCTGAGTCTCGGAGGCATGTGCACCAAAGCTAGTCGTGTGATGGCGCCAGAGCTGCAGGTCCCAGTTGGTCGAGGTTGCGTTGATTACTTGGCTGGAAATCACAGCCCTGTCACGTGTCTGGCCCTCCAGGGTCCAATAGTGTCGTGCTCTTATCCGCTGCACCAGCGGTTTCCACGGCCCTTGGCTCTGGTTTCTGCACTTGGATTCGAGACGATGGACCACCAGCCTGTATTCACGTCTAGACGTTGTCTAACATTACTCGGTTGTATACTCGTTGCCCTGGGGTCTGGAACTAATTATGTGAGTGCGCTGATTATGATGCAGTCAAGGATGTTCATACTCTTTATAGGTCTATTCTGCTTATGCGCCCCAACTGGGAGCCAAGCTCCACCTAACGCATACTCAGCTCAATATAGTTGGAATTGCTGGGAATTGTGAGTGCTCGGCCTAGCGCTCATTGAGTGACCGTGTTAAGATCTATTCACAGTGGGGATGTATTGGTATGTAATTGGGCGTCTGCTCAAGGTTTCCGCGCTCACGACTGTCTCTAATAGCGCTGGTCCGTTCTGGGGCCGAGTGGTTGACGCACGAGGACCAAAAATGTACGTCCCATAATCATCACTCGACGATATTCTTCTAGATCCAACCATGTTGAACCATCTTAGGGCGTTACTTGTTGCCTTCGTGATGCTATTCTTTGGGTATAGCGGTATCCGTATGTTCTACACAGGCGCGATAACAATGTCCGACTCTTCTGTTGCAAAGTTCAATGGCGGTGTGGCGGCACTGTCCTTCTTTGGATTGTGCACAGGTGTTGCCGGGAACGCAGGTATCACATCCGCGATGAACACGGCTGCGAAAAGCTTTCCAGATCGCATGGTAAGCATTTCGATCATTTGTTCAAGCCCGGTACTTACCTTGTTCAGCGAGCGTCCATTACTGGAACGGTAGTAAGCGGTTTCGGACTATCGGCCTTCTTTTTCTCAACGTTTGCTCATACGCTATTTCCCGGCGATACGGCCGCTCTGTTGCTTGTTCTGGCTCTTGGCTCATCCGCCCCTATGTTGCTCGGCTTCTTCATCGTACAACCGGTCCCAAGTCCTTCTCATGGCCTCTATGAAGCCATTCCCGCGGCCGAATCCCAGCTCTCCATCGCCGAGGAATGGGATTCTTTCTCCCCAGTCGGAGCTACGGCCGAGCAGGAAGCCATTGCACATGTTCGGGGGACATCTCGTGTACGAAGCGAATCTAGGACAAGAAGGAGTCAAAGCCTGGTTAGAGAAGATCTGCCTTTCCTAATTGACGGGGTAAACACATATCGTGGCCGTAGTCGCAGTGCTGCACGAATGTCACTCGAGATTCCCGGTCGGCTCGTTCACAACTCTCAAGAACGAGATCGCTCAGTGTCGATGCAAAGGGATTTTATCGACGCTACTTCTGCCATACCTGAGGCTGAGCCTGTGGACATTCACGGCATGTCCCTATTCAGGACGTCAGATTTTTGGATGTTGTTCGTAATCCTCTCACTGCGTACGTATGACGCTAAATTGTAAATTTATGCCGATGCTGATTACTTTGACCAGTTGCTGGAACGGGGCTGATGTGTACGCCGTATCTTAGAGTTTGTTCTAACTTTCCTAATATTACATTTAGATATCAACAATGTAGGATCTATTGTCCAAGCTCTGCTCGCTGCTGGGAACCCGAGTTGGGACCCCAAGGACGGTGTCGAGAGGCAGGCTACCCAGGTGTCGATCATTAGCGTAGCAAACTCGGCTGGCAGACTACTAATAGGTATGAACTCCGCATTGTACCATTTGGTATATCCTCATAAATGCTTATAGGTCTTGGTGCGGACCACGGAAAGAACGTGTATGACACGCCACGCTCGTACTTCCTTGTTCTCACATCCTTGCTCGCCATTCTATCCCAACTCGTTTTGATGAACGCGGAGATACCTGACCACGTTTGGATGACATCCTCGTTGCTTGGCCTTGCCTATGGCGCAACTTTTGGCTTGTGTCCTGTGCTCACTATTGAGTGGTTTGGGCTGAGTACGTCAACATTTTTGTTCCTCCCTGCAATGTCCCGCTCAAATAATTATCTATAGGCCATTTCTCTTCAAACTGGGGTTTCGTATCACTTGCACCTGTGGGTAACCTAGAATGGCCCGCCACTTTCAGCTAAATATGAAGTGTACAGGTGGTGTCCGGGAATCTTTTCAACCTCATGTTTGGGCGCAACCTCGACAAGCACGCTGCTACGCCCCAATCAACCGCGCCACCGGCTTTCGCGCACGTGCGTGGGCTTCCAAGCTCGGCAGAACTACAATGTTATGAGGGAAAAGCATGCTACGTGGACAGGTAAGCCAAGTAGTCATACACTATGCCCAAGCTAATAGGTAATGTTAGCATACAACTGTCTTTGATTGCATGCTGTTGTGCGCTTGGGCTCAGCCTATTCGCAGCCTGGCGTGATCGACAGAAGCTCGAAGTCTCAAACGCCAAATCTGGGATACTCTGGACAGTAGAAGAGGAGGCCGACAATTCTCAGACCCGATGATCTAGACTATATATTACAACATGTTAACCTACCATGAACAAGATATTTCGTGATAATCCGATTCGCTGGGTCTTCGCCAGGCAAGAAAAACAAGACCCTGGATTGGCAGCCGTGGCTGTGCACGGGTACTTTAACTGCCCGATTTAGGACAACGAGTTACTTCTCACTCCCACCACAGGCTGCCACGATGTCGCATGCACTCACGCCACCAACGGATTCTGAACCTGAACATCTTAGCCAGACAAGTTCCAGTTTTGACGGATATACCAGGCAGTTTAAAGACCCAGTACATGATTATAGTAAGAGAGCTCGCCTTCATTTGATAGGCTACAAGGGTCATCCTTTCGCGTTTTGCTTCCCAGTCGAAATTCCTCCCTATTTGTCCTGTATTGTTGACACGTAAGAGCCTACATCCCTGGGAAGTAAGATAATTGCTGATCCTATTTGAAAGGCCTCAGTTCCAACGACTTCGCGAACTCAAGCAACTTGGGGCAGCGTATTATGCTTTCCCCGGTACGAACAGCCCAGTTCGCAAAACCTACAAGTCAGGTGCTGATTATATTTCTTAGGCGCATCTCACAACCGTTTTGAACATTGCCTTGGTGAGTATTTTTTTGTAACGACATATTTCTGTGAACTCACAAACACTACTTCCAGGCGTGGCGCATCTTGGTATGGCGTCATAGCTTTCCGGGGCACCCAAACTAACCACCCATGATTCCTCAGCAAGAAAAATGGTTGAAGGCCTGCACGCTCGCCAACCAGAACTTGGCATTAGCCAGAGGGACATCAAGTGTGTCGCCATAGCTGGTCTTTGCCATGACCTAGGTGAGGCAGGCACCCTGTAGTTCTTGGTGCAGTATTAATGGCATATGTGTGGCAGGTCACGGCCCCTTTTCGCACGTCTGGGATAACAAGTTCTTGCCCGCTGTTTCGTGAGTGCGACAAGCTTGTGAGTTCATGTATTTTTGACGAGAAGCATCCCAGTCCCAGTACCAAGTGGTCGCATGAAATGGGCTCGGAGATGATGTTCGACGCGATTTGCTCCGACTATGACGTGGAACTTACCGAGGACGAGCGAAACTTCATCAAGGACCTCATTCGTGGGCGACCCAACTTGAGTCGCGGCAGGTACGTAATATCGTTTATTGCTCCGCCGTAACTGAAACAAAATCGGACATGGAACAGGATACCCCCTGAAAAGCCGTTCTTGTTCGAGATCGTTGCCAACAACCGCAACGGAATTGATGTCGACAAGTAAGTAACATAAATCGAGTCGAGCAGGCTGCTGAGACGGAGGGTTCTTAAGGTTCGATTACATCCAACGTGATACACATGCTGTTGGAAACAAGATGAACGACGTTACATCGAGGTAAGAGGCTGTGAGTCCCACCACCCGATTCGTCTAACACCTTAACAGGCTTATTCGCTCGGCCCGAGTCATCGACGAGCAGATTTGCTATGCGGACAAAGACTGGTATATGGTCTCACAGTTGTTCGAGTCTCGCTTTGCGCTGCACAAAATGATCTACAACCACAAATCGGGTGAGCTGTTCCGTATTGTGCATGCAGCCTAATCGTCCGACACCAAGTATTTCTTAGCCAAAGCGGTCGAGCTCATGATCATAGACGCGTTGGTCCAGGCAAACGCCTTTCTGCGACTCGCGGATAAAATCCACATCCCAGAGGAATATCTACATCTCAACGACTCGGTACTACTAGAAATTGAGAGGTCCAATTGCCCCGTAAGCGTGACTCGTAGCCTTACTTCAAACTTTATTGATTTTTACGTGCAGGAACTTGCTCCCTCTCGCGAAATCATTCGGGTAAGACATTGCACTGTATCTCACCTACAACCAGGCTTACACTATCTGCGATGGCAGCGAATCCGCACCAGGCAATTGTACAAGCACGTCGATGTTCACATGTTTGCCGCCGAGCATCGGGACACCCTCAAGAAGCTTACTCCATCACTAGTCGCAGAAGCAGCCAAGAACGTGGACATGCCTGAAGGAGAAGATGTCACACTGGCAGCCGCGGACGTAGCAATCGACGTCACTTTAATCCACCTGTGAGCTATTTTTCGACCTCTTGTAATATTGGACTGGCTAACACCACAAAAGAGGTATGAAAGACAAGCGACCAGTAGATTTGGTCATGTTTTATGGTAAACGAAACCCCGACGGTGAGCAATTTAGAAAACTTCGAGGATTAGGACGCTGAAACGTAGTTTCAGTTTGCCATAGAGCGGCGCCAGAAAACGTGTCACACGTATTTTCAGAATCCTCCCAGGAACTCTGTTTGCGAGTCTTTACGCGCAACCCCGAGTAAGTGCTACTAAATGTTTTCGCCAATATCCCCACTGATCAGCTGCTAGTAAATTTGGGATTGTGCAAGCCGCATGCCGCGAGGCCTTGAAAGGATTGTTCCCTGTAGAAAAGGTCACAGAACCAGCTGTAGAGCCCCCAACAACACCCAAAATGTCTCCTGCACCTCCTAAACCACTCGCACCTACAACTGGACAACATGATGAACCGCAGAGATCTACCCATACTCGCTCCGTTTCGACGCCGTTCGCACACAACCCTGTGAGTACCGTACCCCCCTACCTTCGCGTGTCGCTGTGTCTGACTTTGCGTTAGTTTACAACTGTCCCGCCCAACTATCGGGAGACCCAGAGCCCACAGGCCGGGCTCCAAGCACAAGCTACAAACGGAAAGCGTAGCCGTGGCGAGTCGCCAAACGCTTCACCGGATTGGCCTGATACTAAGCGAGCTCGGCCGCTTCCTCGCACGAACCTAGAGTCGCCCAGCCGTAGATGTTAAATGCTGAAGGATACCCTAGGCTTTCACCAATCTCTTTCTGCTCTCCATTTGCTACTCTTTAATTTCGTTGTGTATACCGGTTCATACATACCTTGCTGCTTCCCCCCCATGTGCCGTACTATTTCTGAAGGTTGAAGTTACGGACATAGTATATGATTGTTGCAATCAAGTCACCATATTCAACCTCACAGTGTGCCCGTTGTAAAGGTGGTGGGAGTCGCTTCAGGGCCAACCCCAGTAAGTGCAGCCTTCTGACAGCTTGTAGCGTTACAACTTCGGACGGAACCTCCTTATGGAGCTGGTTTCCTCCATTTGACCAAAACCCGATTTTGGACTGTTTGCTCTTGACTAAACTCTTCCGTATATGAGGTATGGCCCCCCAGTCGAGGTGCGAAAGCACACTGCCAGCTTTTCGACACCCTGGCTTGAGCCCACACCTGATCATTGAAAGGGCCAAAAGGTAGCTACTACATGCAGCGCTGCCAGCACTTGACTACCCCCCCCCCTCTTCAACTCAGAGTTATCACGGATGCATAGGTCATACGAATGCCGTTGGGAGAGGCCTGGCAGAGGTCTCTCGATTCTGCATGGAGCTCTTGGGATATTCTCGTTATTAGGTATGTAAGAAACCAAACGGTGATCCTTGGCGCCTCAAGGAAGCTATGTTGAATGCAGGTGCGGTTATGGGATATCAGAATCCAATTATACCTGGTTTCAATCCCGACCCAACTTTCTTGAGAACTGGGGATGACTACTTTATCGCCACGTCTACATTCGAATTCTTGTGAGTGACTCCCTGCGGTTTGTTCGGAGAATTATCTAAGGGACGTGTGGGTTTGATTAGCCCAGGCGTGCCCATCTATCATTCTAAGGATCTGTACGTGTGAGAACCAGTATAGCACAAGAAGCTTAGTAACGGTGATCTACAGCATTAAATGGACGACTATCGGGCACGCATTCAACCGGCCCAACCAACTGATGATGAGAGGCACTGCTCCGAGCGGTGGAATATTTGCCCCAACCTTGAGGTACAACAAAGGGTATTATTACCTGATAACCACCTGGTTCGACATTATATCACCTCCGGACAATGTAACTCGTATTCCGCGTTCTATGTACGTTAGAACGAAGGACATTTTCGACGAGACGCAGTGGAGGTATGTACAAAACAATCAATATTAAATCAATATTAACATCTACGCGCTAGTGACCCCATTTATGTTGACCAGTCAGGCTTCGACCCGGATCTCTTTTTTGATGACGACGGGAAGGTGGGTGGTCGTCCTACAATAAGAGTATTTCGCTTGACAGTTCCCTGTTTGAAGGTTTACCTGTCCACCGCACTAGGTGCTAATGATTTTGGTCACCCTAACTCTGGGCAAGTAGCTCACGCCGTACTAAAACTTATGCGTCGCTCATCCTATCTTCAGATACTTCTCGATATTCACCACAGAAATTGATATTAAAACCGGTGACTCGCTCACAGAGTCTCGGTTCAATCATCAGTCACCTCTCCCCATGGACACGCCTCGGCTTGCGGAGGGCGCTCATATTTACAAGATAAACGGGACTTATTATATGATGACCGCCGAGGCTGGTACAGATGTACAACACCGAGAAATGAGCTATCGCTCTAAGACGGTCAGCCCATCCAGTTGCTAGTTCTCACGAATTCTGACACAATCCGTTAGGGACCATACGGTCCATGGGAGGAAAGCCCAAATAACCCGCTTGTGTTCAACGGACGTAACCTTTCCCAACCGATTTTGGCCACTGGGCATGCGGATATGGTTCAGACTCCCAGTGGGCAGTGGTGGGCGGTGTTCCTCGGCACTCGCCCTCAGAACCCTACAAACTCGAGCGGTCGACCTCAGTTAGGCCGCGAGACATTTTTGGCACCGGTACATTGGACTGAAGATGGATGGTATACTATCAACGACGGGAAAGATATCACCTTTAATGTGCCGGGTTTGTATGACTTGACCACGCCAACCACCTGGAAGGACAGTTTCACAGGTAAAAGCCGAGTATATGCGCGATGGTTTGATACGTACATTCATCGCTTTCTCTGTAGGGGATTTTGAAGATAAAAATTACTACACCGTTCGCACGCCGTGAGTTTTCAACTAATGTGTACTTGACGGTTTCATCATATTTCATCAATGACTTTCAGATACAAACCATTCCACACCTTCCCCAAGTCAGGAGGTCTCAGTCTTCGCGGCAACGTCTACACTCTCAACGATCGTGAAACTCCAGCCGCTTTTTTCCGCAAGCAATCTGAAGTTTCCACTATTTTCTCGACCAAGCTCACGTTTTCTCCAAATTCCACTCGCCATGAAGCGGGCGCTACAATCTACTTGTCAATCCACTACCATAACGAAATCGGCATCACTATCAGCCCGAACTCGAACAAGACTGCGATATTCGCAACAACTCGAAGCGGCGAGCTTGCGGTGGCAAAAACGACCTATGTGGACCTCCCGGACGGCGTGCATTCAGCCCAACTATTTATAAAGGCCGAGCCGAGCCAATACTTATTTGGGTACTCGGTTGGATCGGGTGCCCCAAATTATATCGCTAGCGTAGAAAGCAAGTGGCTTCAGGCATACCTTTCCGGGTGAGTACTCGTTTCTGCAACCTATTATTAGGGCATAGACTTAAGCGGCTATTATATTTATCCAGATGGCAGAACTTCGTTGGTTCTCACTTTGGGATCTACGCAACAAGCAACGGGCTACCTATGATTCAAACCGCGGTAAGTCTCTTGCGATGACGAACACAGTAGTCTGATGCCGTATCTAGAACTTTGCCTATGTTCAAACCAGCAGGCAATAAGGGCTTGTTCTTATCCGGATTGGGGGAATACCAATTGTTAAAAAAAACCGCAGCATAAAATGTACAAAACCCATGTTATTCAGGTTTTAGTATGGAGGGCTCACTGTACAAGAGTCCTGCCCGATTAAGGAGCGACAGTCGACAAACACATGCAAATGTCACGTGACTTTCTGAGGTAACGCGGCTTGGATCGCCAACGATCTCAACAAGCGTGACAGTTGCGTCGTTCCATATTCTCTAAGTCAACATACTGCGTCAAGTCTTTTCACCTATAACTAGGATTTCTACTCGGTGTACTCGAGCCTGATGGCGTCCAAATCTGCAAATAGCAGTGATTTGCGCAGTTTCTTTGGTTCAGGTCCCCAAAGTAACAATTCGAAACCTGCTAAGAAGAGTGTTCAAATTCTTATAAGCAAGTGTCTTGTGTTTTCTGGTTGTCGCTTTCATCTAACAACATGTTGTAGGTGACGACGAAGACACGCCACCGTATGTGACACTAATCTCATGTTGAGTACAAACTAAGAGTTCTTTAGGCCACCCAAACAATCCAATAAACCGTAAGTTGACTCATACTAATGATATCGGGGCAAAGCCATCGGACGAATTTTGTCTAATTATTTTATTGTGTTGTTAGGGGACCACCACCCGATACATCTGAGTCGCGTTCCGCCTCGCCCGCCTCGCCCGCTCCACGCCAATCACGCACAAAACGCAAGTCCACTGTCCTGATGGATAGTGACGATGAAGGCAGCGAGCAGGCGCCAGCCAAAAAGGCAGCACTTGTTAAACCTGTTAAAGAACTAGCAAAGGATGTCACACAGCCGAATGGGCAGGCGAAGCCTCTTACTGGAATGTCTATCGTTTTCACTGGAGAGTTTAGCTGGGAAAGGGAACGACTGGTTGACGCGACGAAGAAAAATGGGGGGTGCGTAGTCTTGTTATCTGCCTCTGTATCGACCTGATGCCCCCGGTAGCGAGGTTCTGAAACAACCGGGCTCCGCGACCTCATTCATCGTTGTTGGCAAAAATGTTAGCGAATCAAAGCTACGAGCGATGGAGAAGCTCAAGCTGCGAACACGGACCGAGCAAGAATTTATGGATCTTATCAAATCACCAGCACCCGAAAATCCAGCACCGACTTCCAAGGCGCCTTTACCAAAGAGGACTTCACCGAGGAAGGCTTTACCGAAAAAGGCTGCACCTTCGAAAAAACGAGCGTCCTCCCCAGCAGACGAGGACGAGGACGACCCCCCGCCGAAACCCCCGGCTAAGAAGGCGGCGGCCGCAAAGAAACGAGCCTCCTCTCCTGCTGAATCCGATGATCAAGCGTTTAGTAAACCTTCAGCGAAGAAGGGTGGATGGAATCGTTCCACTGGCGATGCCGTGTTTGATTCGGCGTAAGTACCCGAGCATTTTAATGAACGGCGGCTTATCTACTTGTACTAGAGTGGCTGCGGCAAAGGCCGCCAAGGCCGCCGGCCCCAAAGCCCTTGGTTCAAAGGATGTTCCAGATGGCCACCCAAACGCTCTTGCCGGTTTGACCTTTGTGTTTACAGGAGAGTTGAGCAGCTTCTCTCGCGAAGAAGCGCAGGACCTTGCGAAACGGTTCGGAGGGCAAGTATTTTAGTCCACATCATCTTCCATTAGCTCACTTTCAATTCTGTCTGAACAGTCGGGTGACCGGCCAAGCGTCTGGAAAAACCTCGTACATGGTTGTTGGCGAAGGAGCCGGTCCAGGCAAAATGAAGAAAGCAAACTCACTGGGTGTCAAAACCATTGACGAGGATGGGTTCCTTAACCTCATAGCTACCCGGGAAGGCAAACTAGACGCTAAGGCACAAGAGAAGCAGAAGGCAGAGGAGGAGAAGATCAAGGCCGACGCGCGCGCATTGGAGAAACGGGAACGCGAGGCAGAGAAAGCAGCAAAGGCAAAGGCAAAAGCTCAAGGCTCCGACAGCGGCTGGTGTGTACATTCTATTCTGGGACATTACCAATAATCTCATGGTTACATCGTGTCTTTCTTACAGTCCGATTCCAGTGCCGTCATCGGCACAATTATGGACAACTAAATACGCACCCCAAAGTTTGAAGGAGGTATGCGGCAATAAAGCAACCATTGACAAATTACAGCTGTGGCTGCACGAATGGTAAGTATCCTGTGAATTGTTCCGCCGAACTCTAGTTCAGTTCTTTTTTAAGGCAAGGGAGTGCGAAAGGTGGATTCAAAAAACCTGGCAAGAACGGGATGAATATGTTTCGCGCTGTTTTGCTCGCGGGCCCACCGGGTATTGGGAAAACGACGAGCGCGCATTTGGTCTCAAATCTCGAAGGCTACACGCCAATCGAATTAAACGCGAGTGATACTAGGAGTAAGAAGTTGATTGAGGTAGGTATGCATGCACCATGTTCGAAAATTTGGCTAATACTCCAATTCTCAAGAACGGCGCTAATATCAACAACACATCACTGGACGGTTGGATGGGCGGTGGTGGTGTACGTACTCGCCTGCACACCCCAATATTATCGCTAAAGTTTATCTCTAGGCCACAAATGTTGCTGGCGTCGAGATTACTGATCGCACTGTGTTGATTATGGATGAAGTTGACGGCATGTCGGCTGGCGATCGTGGTGGTGTAGGAGCTTTGATTACGTTAATCAAGAAAACGAAGGTAAGGGCCCGTTCATTCTTGCCGGATGGTAGATGTTCATGCGCGCAATAGGTTCCAATCATTTGTATAGCCAATGACGACCGAGCACAAAAGTTGAAATCACTTTTGAACTCCGCATTCAGGCTCACGTTTAAAAAGTAAGTTTCCTCCAGCAATGTTCCCTGACACTTCTAACGGCTAGTCGCAAGGCCCGAACCTCAGGCGATCAGATCCAGGTTGTTGACGATCGCATTCAAGTGGGGTTTCCTCACTCCGCACCTCGCCGTCTTGCTCAATACACATTGTTTCTAGGGAGAAGATGAAGATACCAGCCAATGTGATCGATCAACTCGTAGCTGGCGCACAGTCGGATATCCGGCAGGTGCTGAACATGCTGTCGACATGGAAGTTGTCCCACGATTCCATGGATTTCGATGAGGGGAAGGAGCTGTGCGTATGCGATGCTTGATTCGTCAATGTCCCGGTATTCACACAGTCACACAGCGCTCGGGCGAATGAGAAATATAGCATCAAGAGTCCATTTGAGGTTACAAGTCAAATTCTAGGACCGTACACCTTCAGCCAAACCTCCCGACACACTTTGAATGACAAGATCGAAATGTATTTCCATGACTATTCGTTTGTGCCATTGTTCATTCAAGTAAGTCGTGCACAGCTTATCGCGAATTGGACTTTTGAGCTCATGTCTCAATAGGAAAATTATCTCAAGACACAACCGTCCAAAATATCCAAGCTGACGGGGCAGGAAGCTGCACTGGAGCATTTGAGATTAATGGATCGAGCCGCGTCGTCAATTTCAGACGGCGATTTGGTTGACGCGATGATTCATGGGTGCGCAACTAATTACTTGAAGCCGCTGACAACTAACTGAAACTGCGGTTGCAGAACTCAACAACAATGGTCCCTTATGCCCTTGCATGCGGCATTGTCGACTGTCCGACCGTCTTCGTTCCTGTTTGGTCCAGGTATCGGATATGGCGGCCCAGGTGCCATGGCGTTCCCTCAGTACGTCCACAAATTTATTGCGCAGACATATCCTTGTAACGTTGCGCTGTCAGGTGGCTGGGTCAAAATTCGAAGCAAGGCAAACTCCAGCGCCAGCTGGGTGACATCCAGATCCGGATGCGCCTGAGGGTCTCTGGTGACCGGGGCGAGATTAGACAATCTTATATCCCGGCCTTATTCCCTCGCATGGTACGGCCTCTGGTAGACAATGGCAACGTGGGTACACATTCGAATTATTTGTATTGGCTTGCTGACTAGATGGATTTGCAGGAGAGTATTTCTGATATCATCGAAACAATGGACTCGTACTACTTGTCAAAGGACGACTGGGACTCGGTTGTCGAACTCGGAGTAGGCGTCAACAACGGGGATGAACTTGTGAAGAAGATACCCGGTCCTGTCAAGGCAGCATTCACTCGCAAGTAAGGCCCTTGTTGCTGGTCCCTGTATGCAACGGCCTAACCAAGTTTGTTCACTAGATACAACTCCAGTGACCATCCAATTCCTTTCCACAAGGCTCAAGAGTTCGGAAAGCCTAGTACGAAGATTGCTGCTGAAGCTCCGCCTGACCACGAAGATGTATTTGAGGTGAGAGAATTTTCTGACTCGGCTATTACGAGAGCTAACTCCGCCTAATAGGTCGACAACGAGGAAGAGGATGAAGAGGAAAAGAAGCCCAAAGGCAAGGGTAAAGCTAGCGAAATCGAGCGAGACAAGTTGCTTAAGGAGACCAAACCGAAAGCCGCAGCCAAGGGCAAGAAGGCGAACGCCAAGAATTAGGCTCTGGGACCCACATTGATACCATGGAACCCTATAAGTTATTGACTCACAGCTTTTCGATACATGTTCTTGCCCATACAAATTAATGTCGTGCATTGCACTCTTTCAAGAAACCTGCGCTATGATGTTTCGTTGAGCACAATCTCCATCTCATTTGCCCCAGTGGCAGACTCGGAACCTCGATTCGCGCCGCCCGAGGGACCAGCCATAAAGACGTCAGCCCCGGACGCCAACGAGTCAATAAGAAGCCCAAGCCGGGACTCTGAAAGATTAGGTTCCTTTCCGTCGCATTCATATCAGTCTGGTTTCCCCATGGCGTTGCAGGGGCACACACCTTGTGCAGCTCCTCCAAATCGTCCCTAAACCCGTCCGCAATGCTCTCCATCCAAAACTTCCGAAACCTCGTACGCAGCTCCTCTTCTCGTTTCTGCGCGCCCTCTGTACCCGGTGCTGGGAGGAACGAAGGAATGGCGGTAGAAGGTGGAGACGGCGAACGAGATTCTCGTCGTCGCTTTGGTTTTATGGTAGTAGCTGCAGCAGGTTCAGAGATTAACTTGGTAGAGCCACCAGAGTCAGACCCAGAGCTTGAGGAAGACGACGATGACGAAGTGCTCGAGTCTGAATCCGAGTCAGAACTGTCGGCTTGGACTACGACCCGGGTCGGTGCAGGTGCCGGTCGGGTAGTGACTTGGGGAGACTCATCCTCGGACGACGACGACGATGAGGACGACGAAGCCGCACGGCGCTTGCGCTTCCTGTTTCGTTTCCTTGCAGGCGCGGCAGCCGCTTGAGCTTGGGGCATGATGTAGGCGGGCTCAAAAGTGGGAAAATAAAAATACTCCCGACAAACTTCCTACACCGCCACCATCAGTCAAATCAAGCGAGTGGATTTGGGATTGGTGCCTATGATACAACGGTATTACAGGCCGTCAACGCACACAGCTAAACAAAACGACAGTTCGGCCAAAAATAACGGAACGAAAAGAGAGATTAGTCCGGAGTACACCATCCCCGAAGCAAAAGCCGTCAAGACCCAGGCTCGTTGTCATAAATATCCAAATAGAAAGAAAAATGAGAGTTCGTGTGCAAGCAATTCATTCAGCTTGCAGTATCAGTCGTGTATGTCCCCTGGTATACTGCTCGTCCAGCCAGCTCCAGAGGCTGGTGTCGTCGGTGATCTCTACGTTGTCGTCGTCGCTCCATATTCGCCGAGGCCGGAAACCGAGCCGGGTGCGGATCGCGTCGCGCACAGCCCGAAAGTTGATCGTGTGCGGCACAAACGCGATTGCAATGATCTCGTCCGACGCGGCGTGGCGAATCTTCAATTTGATCGAGGACATTGAATGGGGCAAAGTCCAAGCGCCACCATTGTTGTTCATGAGCCCTGGTCCGTGCCGTTGAGAACTCGGAACGTTGGGGGACGAATGGGCCGCAGCTGGATTCTGGACGCCAAGGTTCGAGCTCGGAGTAGGCGGGAGCCCGGTCGAGGATATGTTGGGCGAACTCGTGGCCTTGTGCGAGAAGCGAAACGGGAAATGGGACAACGTGACCGGCGTCCCAACGGGAGCGTGCAAGGCCTCATCCGCAGAACGGTGCCGCCCAAGCGGCGGGGGTGGCGAAGATTCCTGAACTGTGGGCAGGACAAACGGAGTATAGTCCAAACCTGTGAGATATGGCGACTCGACTTCCACAGCCTTGCCCGTGCGTTGTGATGAGGTGGAACTGGACATGCTTTGTTTACTCAGGGTCTTGTGGACAACACTTGGAGCGGGCGTTCTGGGACCAGTCGTTAGAGAGGTAAGCGTAAACGTGCCCTGCCGAGCGTGAGGTGCGGCTTCCGGACTGAGAGGCGGGGTGCTAGCGAGGCTGTCAGCAGAAGCGGTGGTTCTTACGAGACGCTGCTGTCCCCAAGTCAGGATTGCCGCATATATGAAATCGTTCGAGCACGCACCTCCCGGCTGGGACTACGGTAAACGGGATTAGGTTTCTGCAAGTGTGTAGTATTCGTATTCGGAGACGTGAGGGGTGGGTTCATCGCCCGGAGCGGCATGTCGTATTTGTCAAAGGGGGGACTCCCAACGAGCGTCGAGCCGTTGGAGAACAGAGACCGATTGTGTGGAGAGGTGTGTTTCGGGGCGGGCATTGGCTCAGACGGGGGCAGCGGTTCAGTAGGAATGGCCGGAGTCGTGGTGGTGGAGGAACTTCGCAGGAGCGTGGAGTCGAGCCGGAATACACTGCCCAGTTCCGGCGAGGGAAGAGCGAGACGGGTCAGCGGCCCGCTTCTCGTACGGGTTCGGCCGCGACGAGCGCGTTTGACGTGGGCAGGTGTGGTCAGAGGCGCGCCGGTGCCCAGAACGGTGCCCAAGACGGACGGTGTTCCGGCAAGAAAGCTGGCATCCCGGTGCAAGGCCATTACCCTAGCCTGGTGTCGCTTGTGCATCCAGCGTCGAGTCAAATAGACCGCTGTCGCTGCAAGGGCACAGACCAACAGAGACCCAAACACGACGCCTAAATCGGGGTAAGCTACGAATACGCTGGCGGCCTGGTAGTACTCACACAAAATGAAGACCACCCTCTGGTTCTTGGTGGCAGGTACCGCTGACGCAGGCGGCCCTGTTCCACTCGCAGACCGGCCGTCGAGAAATGCATGGGTGTGGGGAAGGAATGGGGACATGTCGAACAGACGTGAAAGATCGTAGGTGGAGACTGAACGGCTGTATTCAGCCCTCACTCAGCCAGGCCCAGCGCCCAAAGCCTAATCTGAATGAGACAAGACAAACAACGAGTCGGTGAAAGAGCGCGGCACAAGGTTAGAAGCGAGAGCAGTCGAGCGTGAGGACAAGGGCGTAGGACCACATCGACTGTCAGTGCATGTCTTGGAGGCGGATTGTTGGGGAGGCATTCCACGCCATCGCGGCGTCCCCAATTTATTATCCGGATTTTTGACCGGCGTTTGGGTGCCCGCGGTGGAGTGCCCACAAAAGCGTCAGCGATATCAGTCCGGACGAGGTAAGGCGCGGGCACTGCTGCTGTTGCAAATTCGCCAACCAATCACCCAAATCTGGTATACATTGGGTTCAATACGCTTTCCAGCCCACCGACTCGAGCCTGTCCGCCTTGGCCAGCTGTTCCTTCTCCATGTTCTGGCGATGGTTGTCCACCGCAGCCTGGACCCGAGCGTCCGACGCGCCCAGTATCCGGGCAGCCAAGAGCCCGGCGTTTGTCGCATTGCCGATTGCCACCGTCGCCACCGGGACACCCCGCTGCTCGCCGGAATAAGAAGCGGTCGGGTCAAGCTCGTTCTAGAACTCACCGGCATCTGCACAATACTGTGCAACGAGTCCACACCGTCCAGGCTGCTTCCCTTGACCGGCACACCAATCACAGGCAGGCTCGTCATCGAAGCAACCATCCCGGGGAGGTGGGCGGCGCCCCCAGCACCGGCAATGATCACTCGAAGACCCCTCGCAGCGGCCGACCTCGCATAGGCCACCATCCGGTCCACCGTCCGGTGTGCAGACACAATAGTCACCTCAAACGGAATCTCCAAGGTCTCGAGGACAACCGCAGCGGCGCGCATCGTAGGAAGATCTGAATCCGACCCCATGATAACCCCAACTAGCGGGAAGGGGTGCGGGAGTCCGGGATCAGGATCCGCAGGCGCATACAGCTCGATTTCCCCCGAGGGCTCGCCCATAGCTTGAAGAAGCTCTCGAACGCTGCTTCGAGTTTGAGCGTCCGAGCTCCCGATGACGGTGATGTGGCCCATCTTGCGGCCAGGCCGGCACGCGGCTTTGCCATAGAGATGCGTGCTTGCGCCTCGCACAGAAAGCGCGGCACGAGCCACGCGTTGAATTTCATGGCCTTCGTTCGACTGACCAATCAGGTTGAGCATGATTGCAGATGAAACCTTGAGCTCTGTGTCCCCGAGAGGCAAAGAAAGGATCGCACGAAGGTGGTTGTCGTATTGTGAAGAGCAGCACGCCTCGATAGTATAGTGTCCCGAGTTGTGGGGCCGAGGTGCGATCTCGTTTATCATAAGGCTATCTACGAACAAATTCAGCGCGCCTTCACTCCCCATCGTGGTACTCACCATCCGGCATCAGAAACATCTCGACTCCAAACACGCCCGCACCCGTAAACGTCCTAACCGCATCCTCTGCCAACCTTTGCGCCGCCTTTGCAACATCCACACCAACCCCCCTCGCAGGCGCAAACACCAGATGACAGATATTGTGCTTGTGCACCGTCTGTACAACGGGGTACGATCGTACCTGCCCGTCCATCGCGCGCGCGACCATCACCGCCAGCTCCTTTACAAACGGCGCCCACCGCTCCGCATACAACGGCCGGTCTCCAAGCGCTTTGAGCGCGTCTGCAGCCTGGTCCGCGCTCCGCACGACATGGTTCCCGCGCCCGTCGTACGCGAGCGTGCGGCTCTTGAGCATCAGGGGATATCCCAACTCCTCTCCCGCCGCATGGACACCCTCGACGGTAGATTCGACGCGTACCGACTCTGCGACGCGCACGCCGTGTGACAAGAGATGCTCCTTTTGCACGTACTTGTCTTGGATAGTCCGAATCGTCGCAGGCGTAGGTTGCACAGAAACCTTGCCCTCCTTTTCAATCTCCTCGAGGATCGCGACATTGACGTGCTCGATTTCGACCGTCAAGACGTCTACCTTGGACGCTAGCTCGCGAATCTTGACCGGGTCAGAGAACGAGCCATCAATGTGTCCCGGAGACGATAACACTTGTTTGGCAGGGGCCTGCTCCCCTACATCGAGAAACAAGATCTCCACATTAAGCAACGAGGCTGACGCCGCCAACATGCGACCCAACTGGCCACCGCCTGCACTCGAGCAGTTAGCGCGAGACACTACAAAACCACCAAGACTCACCAAGGACCCCAACGCGTTGAGTGTTCATCGCTCAGATGAAAGTGATCGTCGGCCAGAAAACTTCTTTGGGTTGTCTTATCTCGTGGGGCAGTGGCTGTGCGGAGAAGATGCATTTACAAAGCCAAGACAACACAAGAAAGCCAGACTAGACGAAAGCGCGAGACACGAGAGCAAGGAGCGTAAGTGCGACTATATACGACCTTAGATCATAAATAGAAAAAAGAAAAAAAAAAGTCGAAGGGGAATCATCAAACAAAATCATCGAGAGTGGAATGTAGCCTGTAATAGCTGGTCCAGTTGCTACAAAATGAAATCAGCTAGTGTTCCTCGACCAAGAGAAACTACTCACCCTGTCAACGTCTTGCATCTCCTTCAAGGTAGACTCGTATATGTCTCTCAACCCAGGGTGTATATCCCCAGCTGAAATGGTCGGCCCGAATAACAGTTGGTCCACCGTAGACAGAGGCGGCCGCGGCGCAGGCTTCTTCAGCGCGGCCGTAAGCTCAACAATAGCCATCAATCCACTCAGCCCAAAATCATCCCGCATCAGCACCGGTCGCGTCGGTCCGCGCGCCTCGACAGTCGTCGGCGGCGTGGTCGGCGACCTGCCATGATAATAGTCCGAGTCCTGCTGCGGCGACGAGTTCAGTCGAGGAGATGCGTCTGAGCCATGGCGCAAGTGGCTCGAGCGTGACGTCGCACTGGGCGACTGCCTCGCTTGCATCTGGGCATTAACGTTCACGCCGAGTCGTCCGTTGGACTTGTCGTCCCGAATCTTGTTCAGCACCCGGTCGAGCTTCTCCTCCATCACGTTCCGCGGCGTGTCCATCACCCCCTCGAGCAAGTCCCCTCCTTCGCCCAGCTGCGCTCGTTGCCGCAGCTCGCGTTCGACAATATCGCTGATATCGTACGTCTCCCCGTCTGGAAGCACATACGAATACCGCATCCGCTCGTCCGCTCGGGTTCGCGCGCTACGCAACGTGGCGCGATCGGGGAGAAGCACGTCCACACCTTGCTCCGAGTTGGCTTGCGCAGTGAGCAATGCGCGTTGGTTGGCCCGCGAGGCAGCACGCTGCGCCGCAATAATCTCTTGTCGCGTCATCTGTTGCGGCTGAGCTGGTGTGAGCTGTTCCGAGGCAACACTCGCGTCCGAGACCGACTCGCGTTGGGCCGCCTGTTGCAAGGCCACCTCGTCCAAGGGCATCGAGTACCTAGAAGTCGATGACCGTATAGAACTGCGAACACCAATTGAACGCCTGAGAACGAATACGGGATCTTCTCGTTGGATGTCTTCCACTGCGCCAAGGAGCATGGCCGAGTCTGCCGACCGTCGCTTAGAGTCTCCCGATCGCCGGTCAATGATGCGCATAACAGGCTGCTTAGGGAACGCATCCAGGACCTTGGTTGAAGGCATGAGGTCTCGTTCAGCTATATGAACGAACCAAGTCAGCGACCAAAAAGTCAACAAAACTATAAACCAAAAACGTACATTGTCCATCAACCTGAACCGAAAGCCCATAGCGAACCCTCGAATGACTCCTCCTTTTACTCATCTTATCCTCTACAGCATCCCCACCCTCGACCACACCCTCCAAAATTCCGAATCGCTCCAGGCTCGTCTCGATCACCTCGGCCACGGTCGTATTTTTAGGGAAATTGAGCACCTTTCGGCGTTGCGTCTGAGAAATCCCGGGAGACGCCAAGACACCAGCCTGAGACCGATCTCGCAGTGTCGAGCGGGGTACAATCGCCTCGGTATGTGGATCAAACACCAGGCTCTCTGGCAGGTCTTCGGGGAAAATGATAATCTGCACAGAGAACCGCGCACTGGGCGACGTGAACCGTTCGGGCGAGACGGTCCCCTGTGCAGTAGACACAGACAGCAACGGCCGGCCGTTGACAGTCCCAGTCGAAGATCCAGACATCCGAGCCGTGTCATCCTTTTCCAAGTTGGCACCCCCCTCGCCGGTCTCATCAATCTCCTCGGCGCGCAAAGTTACGTCTTCATCTATCATCTGCTGCGCCACACTCGTACCCGCCCGCGCCGACGGCCGTCGGTTCAAATAAAACTTGACCGCCGAATCATCCGCAAAGTCGTTCATCCCAAGCTTGGCAATCGCAGGCATCGCGCTTAAATTACTCGCGATGCTGTTAATGGACCCAACACTCGAACGCTTGACCGTCGGTGCACGCGCCTGCTCCGCCTCAAACACCAGCAACGGTTTCTCACCAGGCCGGAGCTCTGCCTCGGCGCCACCCGCGGCCTTGACGGTGAGATAATACTCGGACGCGTCTTCAGCGTTGGCGAGGCGGAAGCGTTGCATTGCCTGGTGTACCAGCTTGGTGCTCGTGGTGTCCGCATTGACGAGCACGGTTTTGAACGTCGCTTCGCTCTCGACCCGTTCACCCGCAAACACACGCAGGACACTCAGTTCGGGTAGGGCCATGTTGCCCTCGAGCAAGATGAGTGAGCCAGGGCGGCCGTTGTGCGTCGTCGTGTGGTGGTTTCGTAGTTGGGTTGCAGCGCTCTGGGTGCCAAATGCCAGCGCTGGGTCGGGCTGGGAGGTAGGCGACCGCGCAAATGACTGTTGGAAACGCGCCTGCTGCTCCTGATCCGCACGTTGCATGCGCAGACTAGCGGCCTGTGATAATGCAGGATCAGCGCCATTCCCAGACTGGTTGCCCACAGCCCGTTTCGGATCAGTCGAGTTGCCGCGACGGGGGGCAAACATTGGCGCGCTGGTCTCGGGAGGAGAGGTCGTGTAGTGGGAAGTCTGGCTGAGAGAATCGTCCGACTCGCGCGCCGCAAGACTAGTCTCGCTGTCCTGCGCAGACATGACCGGCCTGCGTCCATTGTCCTTCTCCTTCTTGTCCTTTTTGCGCCCAAAGAGACCAGCAAGCACCCCACCCTTCTTTTTCTTGTCCTTGTCCTTGGACTCTTTTCCGCTGCTCTCGCCATCCGTATCGGGAGGGTCGGAACCGCGTTCTTTGCGTAGCTTTCGGTCCCCATTGGTGGGACGACCGTCCTTTCCGCGTTTGCGAGCGCTCTCGTCGCTGTCATTAGACTCGTCGCGAGAGCGCTTGGACTCGTCCTGGGCCACACGCTGGGCCTGTTGCGCCTGACTCTGCCCGCCAAGCTGAAGTCCGACGCCATTGGAAGCAGAGTCATTTGCCCCAGATCGGCCGAGTGAAGCATCGCGAGCGATAGCAGGCGTAGCTGTAACCCGCTTCGTTTCAGTGATGTTCTCTGGGTCGAACCCACGCGACGTATCCTGAGATTGTTGGGATTGCCCAGAAATAAGTCGCTCACGGGAAGTTTGTTGACGCAGAGTCGAAGCCAAACCAAGACCAAGTTGAGCCTGTTGCGCTCCGGGCGTGAGACGTATTTGGGTGGGAGCCGTCGCTTGTTCGGCCTGCTGTTGCTGCGGTTGCTGAGATGGCTGGGCTGCTTGCTTATTGCGTATCTGTTCTTCAGCCGCCTCGTCGTCCCAGGACATTCCATCGTCGGGATCGAAATCTGCAGGGTTGACCTGGGCAGCCTGACCCTGGGTCTCGTGGTCACCTTCCGGGTCCTCAAACGCCTCTTCGTACTCGTCGTCGTCGTCGTCCCATTCGTCGCCCTCGAATTCGTCTGTGTTCCAGACGGCTGGAGGATAGTTGAAAACTTGGTTGGAGCCTCCGCCAAAGACGACGGATTTTGGAGGGGGGATAGGGGAAGAACCATAACGCTGGCGACGATCACGCTCGCGAGCAGAACGCGTATCTTCCGTACGCTCTTGTTGTGTCGCACTCGCGAGCTGTATGATACCAAATAAGCCGACAAAATGTGACGTAGTTCAAGATATGCCACTTACGTCGACGTTACGATGTTTGTTGAGGCGCGCTAAGCGTTCATACGGCGTCTCGATGTTTTCAGCTGGGATATAGCCAACCTCTTGCGATTTCAAGACGCGAACGAGCCACCAATAGCTGTTGCTGTCGTCCATGAGGAACAGGCTATCGCCCTTGGCGACATTGGCCTGTCCCTCGACGGTCGCGATGAATGCGTGCAGCGAGTAGACGAGGTCAAAATCGATCGAGGGGTCCGGAATCTCCGAGACGGAGCTGCGGTCGTCTTCGTCCATGAATTCGCCGTCGCCCTCGTGGTCGTCATCGTCCTCCATGACGGAATGCTCCTCGTCGCTTGTGTAGCGCCTGTCGTCGTAGTGTTGTTGGTACCCCTGCTCTTCTGGGGCAAGGTCATCGCGCAGGTCGAGGGTGTCCTGTGGGCGTGTTAGCGGTCGCCAGCCACCAGCGAAAAAACTGACCTGGCGAGAGGGCCGTCTTGGCTGGCCGCCGTGAGCCTGCATTTGGTTGCCGATGAGCGTAGTCCGTACCGGAGATCACAACAACGGTTAGAGCCCGGCGCTCGGTGCGTTACATTACCGCTCCACGTAGCACCATCGCCATCCCCGAACATGCATTGAGACGCCTACGCCCAAGGCAGCATGCAGCCAGTGTGGTCATGCGCATATAGTCATCTCGGAGATGGGTGTGCGAGGGTGGCCGGCCCCCGTTGGATAGAATGTCGAGTAGAATGCGGCGGGCGCTGATTGGCTGTTTTTCAATCGCACAAACGGGCCACTACATAACCGCGCGGCAGAACAGCTCAACCACCACCACTCCTTCACCCTCACGCCAGTCATGTCCGCAAAGATTGACCTCGAGCAGCTCAAGCAGCACACCACCAAGGACAGCTTCTACACGCTTATCCATGGCAAAGGTTAGCTTACGCCGCATTTGGGAGTTTGCGCCGGCTCACCTCGGATGTAGTCTACGACGTGACCAAGTTCTTGGACGAGGTAGATACGGTCCAGCTAGCTCGTAGCACCGTTTGCTAACTGTTTCAAGCATCCGGGAGGCGACGAGGTCATCACCGCAGAGGGCGGTACGTCTCGCCGCTCCACCTGCTTGCCTCCACGCTCACCTTTCGCCCACAGGCAAGGACGCAACCGAGGCATTCGAGGATGTCGGCCACTCGGACGAAGCGCGAGAGATCCTCCAGGGCCTCTATGTCGCCGACTTTGAGGGCGCACCCGTACGCACCCAATCATATTTTCTCATTGAGCACGTATTCTGATCGCGTAATTCCCCTCTTTTCAGGTCTCTGCTCCAAAAATCGCACCCTCCTCGAACAAGCCTGCATCAGCTGATTCTGGCAGGTACGCGCGTGCCCTTGACATCTTATCGCTTCTACCTCCACCTTACGCATTTTACCTCATAGCGTGACTTATTTCATCCCTCTGGCGGCTCTGGGCGGGTATCTTGCTTGGAGGTTCTACTTCTCGGGATAGTCACATCTATCATTTGTAGATTTTATTTGCTTACTCTTATAGTCCGACTCTCCAAAAACTCGCATTTTCTGGACTTGGTACCAATTTGTCCTTCCACGTAGTCATGCATAAGCCATGACAATTAAATTCGCGTACAATAGCCCGCCAACTTCAAGTAAGCTTATTGATGACTTATTGACCCGCCCGTGAGACACCCTCTAGGGAAACAATTGGAACCTGACTCTAACAAACACGGGCCTTCACGAGTTGAACTAGTACTCGGATTTGGCGTATGAAACGCATCCGTTCTCACTCTGGACGAGAACCCGCAGCGACCGGACCTCGCCTTCACCTGAAGCCACCAAAAATTGTATTGAAGAAGTCACAAAGTAAAGGGAACTGTATAGCTCCAGTAAAAACCCCCCCAAGGTACATGCACATCACACGCAAAAAGTACAGGCATGGTGCAAAGAAAGGGTCTAACTATTAGATACCACGAAACTGACGGACTGCGGCCCAAGCACGCTGAACTTGTCCATTAGTGAACTAAACGAACCAAGTCAGCAGAGTGGCTAGATTCAAAAGTGATTTAGTTTCTTACTCGGGTCCTGCAGGCATCATCCGTATAATCCATATGGTTCTCGATCCTGCAAGCGTTGCAATATTATTAGTTACACCCTTGGTGCGAGCTATCTGGTTTACTTACGGATCTAACCCTCCGCCTGGACAACTATCTCGTCCCACTGGGCAACCAGACGCGGCCGAAAACTCGGCAGGGGTATCGTCGACATAGTCACCAGGTGCGCTGCAGCCGCCCTGAAACGTATGGAGCAGACCCACCCAATGCCCAACCTCGTGCACGAGGATTCGTCCCGTATTATACCAAGTCATTGACCCGCCGAAAACCACCCTATATTCGAGTAGAACACCGTCTAAAGAGGGAGCTTGCTGGTAGTCCCATGGGAATGCGGCGTAGCCGAAATACCCAGAAGATTTGTACAAGTTGACGCTGTAAATGTTCAGAGTTGCTACACCACCCCGACGGAGTTGGCCCTTCATCTCCTTCTCTGCTGGGGTGTTGTGCCCAACGTTGTTGAACCAGTCGCTGCACGAGGGTAAATACCAGCCAGACCGACTCCAAAGAGAAGAACTTCTTACCGGCTGTCGATGCGATTTACTCCTACGAGCACGAAACTGAATATGTTCTGAAAACCCGTGTTCAGTACGCCGATTTGTTGGCCGATCTGAGCGTCTGGGATGTTGCCTTCGTTATTATTGGATCCTAAAACGACCAGTGAGTAAGCGTGACTGTGGGATAATCCAATAACTGTTGACACTTACCGTCGTAGATGACATGCCAAACTACTTGGATGGGCCCACGAGCTGCAGCACTCGTGACACCGACATTCTTTGGGAAAAGGGCCTGCGCGGCAGCAATCGCATCCGGGCTGTTCGTGAATGAGCACGTTAAGAACTAGAGCGTCAACGCAACTGGAAAAAGACGAACTCATGGACGGTCCCGCAACTGAAAGCGGTCTGAGTACTGTTTTGGGCCGAAACAAACGAGAGCCCGAAAAGAGCCGCGATAGACAGCGAACGAATCACACTGAACAACATCTCGAGGTATGAGAGTGGTGAAGACCTGGGTATCTCAAGCCTGGGTATTTATAGTAGACTTTTTGCAGAAGAAGCTGTCGAGTCAAGCGAGTAGCATTTTCGAGTCGGTCAAATGCCAAACCGCTAGAATGCTCGACGAGCTGCAGGCCCTTCTTTTCATCTACTGAGCCGAATAAAGATGTATGCGTCGGGTTAAGGATGCCATTTATGCATAATTCTAGACTACCTCATTGCGTTCGAGCTGTCACCGTGCGCTTCTTTTTGTGAAGGACGTCTTGGTTGACGAAATTAAATGCGCATATATTCTTCGCCGTCCACCCTGCCCATTCACTTGAGGACCGGCGCGTGTTTTGCTACTCGGCTTGGGCGAGTTCCATGAAAGAATCAGTCTTCCACCAAGTGCGCCGGATCACCGTTGATGTCAAGATTGTCAAGAATATCTGAGCCTCTCGTGGGACGGTAGCTCGTGTTGAGAGTTGGGTCAAAATTTGGCACGCATCAAATCATTAATTGGGCAAGCGAGAATATCAAAATCTCACTCCCTGGAAACACAGCGAAACAAACACACAAGGGAGAGAACAGTAATTGCACCAAGAGTTGCAGCCGAGACTAAAAAAAATCACAAATAGGCTCGCATTTTGCCTGAACAGTCAGTTCCTTCTTCCAAGTTGAGGTCAGTCCAAAGGGTGAGCGGTGGCGAGGAGCTACCCACCTTGATTTCAGAATGGACCAAACAGAGAGGGTTCGCCCTCGGACAACCACAGCTCAAGTTGGCCTACATCATCCATCAATTGGCTCACAATACTAGCCCTCTCCATCTCGAGAAATGAGCCCAATTTTCTTCCAAGCCGAGCCATGGCAGCCCGCAAGTGCTCGAACAGAGCAGGGGATGATGCGACCTCGATTAAGCATTTCCATGGGGGTCGGCCCATTGAATTTAACATAGCCATGAGAACTGCTGAAATTTCTGGAAAATCGTCTTCGTCGTCGTACATCTCTACGGTTATCCGAAGAGGCCGCGAAGAGGCATTTGCGAGAACTACTGCATCGCTGGACTGGGGCCGTCCTCTGATACGAACCGATCCTAGATCTGGGGGAACTTCGAAAATTCCTGCAACTTTGGATGGCGTCCTGTCAAGCCAATTGCTTGGGAGAACCAAGTGCCGGGTCGATTCCGGGATCGGACATTCGATTGTGTGCCAATATTCCTCAACATTAACCGCAACATACAGGCGTCGGAGGTTCGGCATCGTTGCCAATAGACGCCTAAGACAATGAACCACATCTTCACAGCCGTTCTTCACAGCTTCGTTTTGATTACCCGGTTGGAGAAGTTTTATCTCATTGTTGCCTGCCCAGAGGTTGATGACCAGGGATCCGAGATATGGCGAGGTGTCAAGTGTATCAGCAAACTTGCGAATCGAACTCATAGACCAGAACACCATAGTACTATAGATATCCGTTATGAAAGCGTTACGAATCTCGTGGTTGAGGGTTAACGTAGCCATACGCAGTTGGCGGTCTACGGCATTAGGTGGCGCGGGTGTTGGTGTGGCAAGTGCAAATTTGAGGATCACAGCGACGACGTCGAAGGGAATGGGGGGATTAGAATATTCTGGGACAGTCATTGTTGCAGTGCGCCTTCAGAATCTATAGCGGGATCGAGCTGGGCACGTGGGAATAGGTGGCAAACGAAGCCAGGAAGCGCACAAAGGGCGCACGTGACTGATTGGACCTGTGCGGGACCAAACCAAGCTTGTGGCTATAGTTCGACCACACGCACTGAAGGCTATGTAAACGTATCCCATAAATCAACATGAGGCGGATTATGGAGTCTCTTACCGAAATCCGGTTCTACTGGCCTGCCCAAGACTAAACATGGTAAAACGACGCAGTCACTTACCGCGCTGCACATGCCGGCGTTGACAGTGAAAATCCATTTAGATTATAGATACATCGTAGAGTACAAATCAGAGCCCACGGTAGGCCGCAATTTGAGACCTAAAGCGCTTAACCTGGCCAGGAGTGAACTGGGCAACCCAAGTAAGTAGGGTTTACCTCTGCCGTGCACGATGCCTCACATACCTGCGTCATGCAGTAGTCGTACGAGTAATCCATAAAGTTGTGGATCCTAAACGGGCTCATGCTGGGTTATGCGATGGCCGGTTGAAAGCTGATTCCACTTACGGGTCTTTCCCAGCTCCGGGGCAAGTATTGCGATTGACCGGGCAGCCGAAAGCGGGCTCGGCCTCGGCAGGCGTATCGCTAACATAGTCACCCTTACCCTCGCACCCACCCTGAAAAGTGTGGTACAGACCGAGCCAATGACCGACTTCGTGGGTGAGCGTCATCCCAAGATTGTAGTTTTGAGTTGTCCCGCCAGGGACGGACGAGTACAAGATCACGACACCGTCGTCTTTCGGTTTCTTGGCATACGAAGATGGGAAGGTCGCGTATCCAAGGAGACCTTCGCCCTCGCCTGATTTGAACCCAACTGTGTAGATGTTTAGGTCTGCTGGGCCACCCACGCGAAGTGCTGCCTTCATCGCCTTTTGGGATTTGGTTCCTGGCCCGACCTTATTGAACCAGTCCCTAAAAAGAATATAGTGTTAAAAATGGTATATATGAAGGGATACAGTAAGGCTCACGAGTTAGTTGTGTGCGTGGTGTTTGATAGCTTGAACTTGATCGCCCCGCTGTAGTGGTTGTTCATCGCGATGAGGGACTGAACGATCTGTGCTTGGGGGATGTTGCCTTGGGATATGTCTGTGACAAGAGGTCAGGACCGAAGCTTCAGGATGAAAATAAAGAACCGATGTATGCGCTCACTTTTGCCTTCTTGGATGACATGCCAATGAACATTAACTACCGGGGTAGCGGAAGAGTTGGCAACCAAGATCTTGTTGGACGCGAAATGCGATTCGGCTGTTTCAAGTTCCTCGGGGCTATGTTTTTGCGAAAGGACCTGTCAGTACTTGTTTGTTCTGTGAAGAGCCAAGGCTTACACATGAGGCGTACCGCAGCCTCGAGGGGTGGTTGTGGGCCTTTGCGCTAGAGCTGTAGAGGAGCCGAGACAAAGAGCGAGGGCAAAGGAGCGGAGGGATGCGAGCAACATGGTGAACGAGTGGACTTTTGGTAAAAACAGGACGAAACGAGAGGGATTCTTGCGTTGAGACACCCCAGAGGCTGCCTTTTTATCTAGAAAAAAGTCCGGGCGAGTACTACATTTGGTGCATGTGGCATAGGACGGGCGCTCGGTGATTGACAACCCGATAATCCGTGTCTGTGATTTATCCGCCGGGGAAATTGCCTTGCGACCCTGGACCTGCCCTGCAGGTGCATCTAATGTTTACGTGAGTGGCATCGGCGTTGGCTGTTGGTCTTCCTGGGCGCCAAAAGCAAACTTTTCTGGCCTGCCTCCAGGAGGGTGCATGTATGCGGATATTTATGGCGATAGTTCAATTCGAAGTGCATTTCTACCACTGGTAAAGTACAAGATATTCAGATATTCACAGACCTCCAAACACAACGAGCTTGGTGTTCATATACTCATCGATGCCGTGTGGCCCGCCTTCGCGCCCGAGCCCACTCTCTTTGATCCCACCGAACGGTACTTGCGCTTGGCTAATCATTCCGGTATTGGTACCAACCATTCCGACTTCGAGAGCTTCTGCCACGCGCCAGACGCGCCCTACATCGCGCGAAAAGAAGTACCCCGCCAGACCGACATCCGAGTTATTTGCCAACCGAATCACTTCGTCTTCGGTCTCGAATCTGGCGGCAGGCGCTCTTAGCAAAATGTCCAACGCGAAAATGAGACTGCACACTTGATCAATGCGGCAACAGGTCCAAAGGTTTCCTCGTCGGTGAGCAGTGCGTCTCCTGGAACGTCTGCGAGCACAGTTGGCTCGAAGAAGTTGGGACCAAGAGATTCGGCGCGCTTTCCGCCGACCAGCACAGACGCCCCTCGAGACACGGCATCTTTCACGTGAGCTTCGACCTTTCCAATTGCTTTGGCGTGAATCAGAGGACCATGTGTGCTATGTCCGTAGAGAACACCGAGTCAGTTGTTCTTTGGCTTCCGGCGCTGTAGTGCTTACGTCTTAGGGTCCATTCCATTGCCCAGCTTAAACGCATCGACTTTCTCTGCGAGCTGTGCTGCGAAATCAGCGTACACTGACGACTGGACGTAGATTCTAGCGCAACCAAGTCAGCGCGTGCACATGGATTTATACTATGCTATCCGAGTACATACCTATTCGCGCAAACACATGTTTGCCCAGAGCCGCGGAACTTGCAGGCAATGGCGCCCTCCACAGCCTTTTCAATGTCTGCATCGTCAAACACGATGAAAGGAGCATTTCCGCCTGTTTACGGGGAACACTAGGAATCAATGTGTTTTGTAGGCTCGTCGAATTAGAATTCGCTCACCGGCCTCCCACGACACTCTAAAGAGATACAGAGCAACCAGCCAATTAAATTATTGTCGGCAACAAGCAAGGTGCACTTACTTTTTCAACGTCGAGCTTGCTTGTTGCGAAAGGATCTTGGCGACGGGTGTAGACCCTGTGAATGACACCTTCTTCACATCCTTACTCTCGCACAGCTCCCTGCCAACTTCCTTGATGTTCTTGTCAGTCGTAACGACGTTGATCACGCCATCCGGAACCCCAGCACGACGCGCAAGCTAGAGCTATTTTAAGAACTCATTCACATATACACGGGAGCTAAAGAATACGTACTTCAGCTAACGCCAAAGCTGAGAACGGCGTCTCGGCAGGAGGCTTGATCACAACTGTGCATCCAGCAGCAAGTGCAGGCGCGAGCTTGCGCCCGATCATTGCGCTCGGGAAGTTCCATGGAGTGAGGAGTGCGGCCACCCCTGCGTGGCTGAAAGTAAGTCTGGGCGATCGAGAGACAATGCATGAGACCTACCAACAGGTTGTTTAACGACGACATTGCGTACACTTAGCATGGAAGAGGGAATGACCTCTGTGAATGCCTATTAGATGGTGACGTTTTTAAGACCTACAAGACTAACCTCCATAAGTTCTCATCGCCTCACCGGCTACGAGCAAGAAGGTAAGCGATTTACAGAAGGTATAAATCGGGTGAGCCCACCAAACCACTACGGAAAGTATACTATTTAGTCATTGCTGAAACACGGTAAATTCAATGATACCTACCTCGACGAACGATGCGCTGTAGGCATTCTCGCCTTTACCCTCGGCAAGCGGCTTCCCGTTCTCCAAGGTCTACAGTGCAACAAATAAGGAAGGGCAAATGTAACCGTTTGGTCATCTTACGTACAATGATCAGCCCCAGGTCGTCGTTGTTGTCCATCATGAGTTGATACAGTTTGCGTAGGATATCATGACGTTCCTAAAGTAAAGTTTAATCATCAAGTATGGCCGATTGCCTAAATAACCAAAACGCACCTTGGCAGTGGTCTTTGACCATGTCTTGAAAGCCTCTGCGGCATGCTGAATAGCCCTCTTGGTATCCTCAACACCGAGTTCAGGAACAGTGCCGAGGACTTCGTCAGTGGCGGGGTCTGGCAACATAATTATATTACTGGCTACTAGCTAGCATGTCCTCTGACTCACTGGTCACTTTGATCTTTCCGCCGTCTTTGGCATCCACCCATTGGCCAGCGATGAACGCTTGGTTCTTGATAAGACTCTGGTCTTTCACGCCCGAAAACTAGTTGATCCAGTAAATCAGTTATCGACGGATCAGCGCGTACTAGAACCTAACTCTCACGTTAGTTGTGAGACTCGAGGCCATCCTTGACGAGTGCAGCGCAAAGTTAAGCCTCAGGGGGGTGGTTCCGGCACGGACTACGCGTGATGTGGCCGGGGATTTTAAGATAGATGGAGCTCGTGCAAATCTCAGCATCGTTGCCGAGCTTGGGGTCGAGGCGCACAGGGGTCCCTTGGATCCCGATGGGTGCGGTGGTCTGAAATGGCGTTGATGAAGTCACCGAGGCTCGCTTAACTTATTAGGTTCGCTAAGCGGTGGCTAATAAACTGTAACATTGAATTGGTAACCGCACTACGTTCGACGTTTTCCTTTGCGGCCTGTGGCGGTAGTGTTTGCCTGTTCCAAAAAACCTCCTTGTTCAAGTGCGTTTCGTGCTGACTGGTTGATCCTGTTTCCCAAGGCGATTAGTGTCACAACAGGCTGTCTGATGCTAGTTTCTGCACCATTTAAACCTGTCAGGTCCCAAGTGTATGCTGGATTGTCGTTTCAGACAAGACCAAATGATCGAGATCTAAAACACCAACCCTCCAAAAAATCTGGTCACAACAACCAAGACGTTATCCACGTCCTAGTATTACAGTATCAGCCATATGACTTGGTTCGTATCCAGACACACACCATGATCTGAAGTAAATGCGCCAGCCCTCTGCCAGCAGCCGACTCTCCGTCATCGTCGTTATCTGTCGATACGTTAGCAGGTCACACGATAGTCTCATATCTGGATAGCACCCTGATGCGAGATTTCGTCGACTGTACACCTCCACGCGTTGATTATAGGATGGGCGGCCCTATATCTGTTCAGTCCAAGTATAGCATATACACCTCGAAACTACACTGACCTAGCAATTCGTTTGTCCGCCATCAGATACGCGAGTATAATCGGAACCTGTTCATGATGCGTGATCCTGCAAGCTCTTCCGATGAATACGCTCTTTCGGTCAGTGATAGGTTCTGCGATCGTAAACTCGATTCCTGTGGGCAGTTCGACTGGCTCGGCTAGCTCCTTCGGAATCCCCTTTTCGATTTCGCGAACTGGTTCAGTAGTGTGGCTCTCCCTGTCTATTTCGCGCTGTAGTTCGCCAGCGGTCTTCTCGCTTAGCTTCCCTTGGTACCTGTGAGACGTATTACACGACTCTTCCTCGCACTATTGATTAGCTTACCAGGTGGTGGCTCGTTCTCGCGCATGCTCCACCCCATCGAATACAGCGCTGTCCCCGGGAGTCCACGCCACGCCAGTCAAGCTGGAGAAATAAGTTCGGAGTACCAGACCCGAAAGTCCAGGATCCGCACTGAACGCACCAACGTAGCGAGAGAGGAGCTGCAACTGGGGTGGAGAAGACGCAGGGTAGGAAGGGGGCATTGTGACAAGGACATGAAGGGAAACGTCCTCGTGAGGAGACTGGAGGCTACGATTTAGTATGGGTAAGTTCAAATGGCAACGGCTTAGAGTGGATACTTACGAAGTGATTATCTCAAACCGGATTTTTAAGTAACCAGAATCCGGATGAGATAGCGAGATGGGCCAAACCCGAATGCTTTCGGGGAGGTATATTGACTCGAGCGCTGCCCAACGACTCTCGGTAAGTTTTGTTACGAATTTTGTGCACAATTGTAACTCGCCTTGCAGTTCCAACAGCACGGGCTCCTGCTCTGGTGATTTCTCTAGCAAGGTATACAACTCTTCAAGGGGTGCATACTGTGTAGGTGGGGACGATGGTCGGGAAGTCATGATCTGCGGCGATTGGGAAAGCAAGCGAGGTAACCGATCCATTCATGGCGACATCGTGGCCGCCTCAATTATGCAGGATCGGGCCGGGTCACGTGACTGAGCATAATGGATTGAATTTACTGGTGTTTGGCTTGCACTTACGTCTGACACCCACAGCAACCAAGGTGAAGGCTAAACACTGAGTGCCTAAATACCAATCCATCCCCGGGATCCTGGTTTAATCAGTAAAACATCCCCAATGGTCATATGAATGACAAGTCCTCCCAAGCTCGTAAATAGCCTAGAGAACGACAAGTTCCCGAGTAAAGACAAGTCCAAGTCCCTGCATCGGAGTCTAAAGTAGGTGATCAGTTAATGCAAATAATTAAACACCACCAGCCCACACTATATGTTGTAGTTTTTGCGACTGGCTGGCACCACTCTCGAGATCAACCTCAGGAAGTGACACTTGACAGTGTGTTGGGGGCAGGCAGCTTGTCTAAGAAGAAGTACAGAGAAAGCGATGAACAACGGCCGTAGCCCCAGAGTAAGGCGGGAGGGTGCAAAAGCAGGGTGGTGGTTTGAACCAGGTTTAACAGCGGGGGAGGCACCTCTTGTAACTTAGTGGAATTGTGCAGTAACCCCTATCGGTAGCCGGAACCCTGTACAGCACAGGCAATGCCTTCCTGGTCTGCGTCTAACACGCTAGTATGTGCTATAATATATTGAAAGCAATGGGTAACATCAAACCTGATGAGAAGGGTCGGGTTCTATTTACACCTATTTACGCGCGCCACTGCTTGGCTGTTTGAGCGCATATAGCCTCTGAATAGTTGCTCTTGGGGTGGATTCATATTAACCTCACTTGCTGAGATACCAATTGGCAAAGAATCGGATGTAGCTTGTGGTTGGGATGTTCCTAACATGTGGAACTTAACCTTAATGCACCAGCGAGTCTTGCAGGTATCTCGAGCTGGGTGTCCCAACCCAGATATAATAACTTACGAATCTATTGATTGCAAATGAGTGGCTACATCTAAACGAATGACAACATTGAGGAGAACATATGATAACATCACAGCATAGGCGAGATAAACAAGCACTGGAAAGCGCAGATGTAAAGTATGAAACAAAACGATCACCCACCCTCACCGCAGCCCCCACACTCCAGCACGTTGCACACCTTCAACAAGCGCATCGACATTCCCCAGCCACGCGCTCAACAGTTCTTTCTTCTCCGCCGATGTGCGCACCAGTTTCTCTCCAGCGGGCAACGCGTCGCATGCAACTTCAGGACTGGTCCGTTTCTCCATCTCAACACTTTGTCTTGGTTCCGCCTCAAAGTTTTCTTTGCTGCTCGACTCCTTCGTCCGCCTCGAGACTTCCCCTCCGGCCTTGCGGCTTTCCTCCGTACTCGTTCGCGCGACGACTGAAAGCGATGACATGCTCTTCTTTAGACGGTGGGACTGTCCGGCTTTGTCCTTGTCCTCTACCTTCACCTGGCTCTTCCGCAGCGCTTCAGACCCGGCCTGGCTTTTCCTCAGCACCTCGGAACTAGGGTGGCTCTTCTTCAACGCTTCAGCGCCAATCTGGCTCTTCCTCAACCCCTCGGCAACGCTCTGGCTCTTCCTCAGCCCCTCAACGCCAACACTCTTCCTTAAATCTTCGCCTACGCCCGCACCTGGGCGTCCAGGCGTACGTATCCCACCAGGTATAATGGCACGTTTTGCTCTCGCTGGCGTCTGCGGCGCAGGTGGGGTAGAGGGAGCGTTTTCAACCCCACTGGGAGGCGTCGCAGCCAGAGGAGTTGTAGTAGCAGGTGCAGCGGCCGCAGGATCGATAGGCGTAGTGGGGGTGGTGGGAGTAGACACATTCCGAGGTCCCGGCTTGGCGACCGCAGGTCTGGGTAAGATTTCACTTGCGCGGGGGCGGTGGCGCGGCTTAACTCCAAGCTCTTGCGCTGGTTTGGGTGTCCTAGGTGTGGCCTCGTGTGCCGGTTTGGACTCGGCTCGAGGAGATGCGAACACATCGTCCCTCTTGGAAGGCCTAGCTTTCTTCGGGCTGGTAGGTGTGTAGTCAATTTCGCCTGTGAGGAGCGACAGGCCCACAGACGTGGCGGTCCCGGGGCCAGATCGTGGCACACATTCTCCGAACGGGCTGGCCGGGGCAGGAGCAGGGAACAAATTCAATTTAGGCAAAGGTAGGGCGGGTGGAACACCCGTGCTACTCCCGCTCCGGTGTCTACTCTTGGCGCGCGGCGTGTCGTCCTGTCGTCGTCTTGGGGTCTCGTCGATGCCTATATCCGCAGGGCGTAGTTTGGAGGGCGATTCTGGAAGAGGTACGTAACATTCATCGGAGAAGGAGGCGCTTGGTTTACGTCGGGGCGTTGGAGGACGGGATGGTTGGGGAGAAGGGCCATGCGGGTCTAGTGTTTGATTCGTGGATGTGGAAGAAACGGTGGAGGAGCTGTATGAAAGACTGGGCATGACCATTGTCCGCGGGAATCGACGTTCGGGCTCAACCCTATTTGAATTAGTGGTTGAATCCGTCGCGGCAGTCGAATTGGTAGCGGCTGAATTGACAGATGAGTGGCTAGCGTTTGAGGCGCGCGAGACGGACCGAGTCGAGGCTAAATCGCTATTTGAGAATGTCGAGTCTCCGCTTACGGTCCTTGAGAGTGGCGCAGCACGTGGACGATCCTTAGCGGGCGTTTGGTTGGTGCGGGGTCGACGGGGTGTTTGTGGAACGCGAGGTTTAGCGGGGGTCGAAGCCGTTTTAGAATCAGAAGCAGAGGCAGGGGACTTTGAGGAGGGAGGGGGGATGTTGACAATAGGTGCTCCGGTAATAGCAAGTACCTCTTCATCTTGAAGGTAAAAGTAGAGGAACTCGAGGCACTTCATCCTGGCATGACGTTATAAGTGTCACTGATTCAAGTACTGTAGCATAAATTAAGCTCACCTGACTTGCTGGCCAGTAACCTTTTTGAGCGTGCGCACAATAATTTCAAGCCCATTGCACTCTTCAAACACCCTCAGTGCGGCGGGAGAGTCAACGAGGAGGCAGAGTAGGGTATCAATGACGGAGCACGCGAGAGGGGAGAGTGACGCAGCCAAGGTGGCATCGGTCGTGTTCACACCGGGGAGCATGGTTGCATCTGGATCATCTGGGCTGGCTGATGCATGGCGAAGGGCAGTGAGCAAGTCGAGGAGGGTCTAAGCATTGACGTCAATATAATTTCATTTGTCAACAGGGGGCGGCGAGACTAACCTGAACAGAGAGCTTGCGTCCCATGTAGGCTTTGCTGCGGGGATGAATAAGAGCCATGCCCTGGAGAGCGGAAAGGGCAAGGGCAGTGACGTCGGCTACTGTGGATGCTGGCCGGTCCGAGCTCCCTTTGGCACGTATTTCTTCGACGGCGCGCAGCGCTGCCGAGGCTGAAACTATCCCGCTACTAAGGATACGTGAGGCAACTGGAAGGCGGTGAGCATCTCCCATACGAAAAGGGTAGAGTGCTTACTATTAGTCTCAAAGTCATTTTGTAGTGAGAGGAAGAAGGGAAGTTGGTTTGACCATGGTCGCGGCTTCGCGGGCTGTCCAACACAGACATCAGCTAGGATAGCGTGAATGTGTTGGAGTGCGGTAAGTTGGGCGGCTTTGCTCGACCTAAGCGAGAGCTACTGGCGCGTCAGATTAGGTTATACTGAGGTTCGACACGCTTACATCGTCAAGCACGTTGGCCAGGGCGTGAGCACCGTCGCGCATGGTGGTTGTTGTATATGGTACACTGGGTCCAACACTGGCTTCACGTGATATGCGCCCGGCGCTTAGTGTAGGCCTCACTCTGCGCCGCGACATCACCTCTGGCAGTAAATGGAGAGCGCTGAGCTCGCGCGCTGGCAGCGGTTTGCAGCGAAGGGGGGCATAGGTGGTTCTACTGCACTCGTCGACTGTGTAGCTGAGCGCGATGGCGACCTCATGTTCCTCAAGGCGAGCACCTTTTTCTGAATACCTGCCAAATTCGATGGCTAACCTAACGTAGGGCGACGAGGTCACAGTGCTCATGCAGCTCCCCGAGACTGGCTACTACCTCGTGAGTGTCTCTCCCACCGTGGCCGACCCGCTTTAACCTCCTTTTCGCAGGGGTTTTGCGAGGGTGTCGTGGGCCGGTTCGCCATCGCCGATGTCCAGGTCCACGGCAAGCTCAAGCGCGCCGTTATGGCTCGCCGTCCTGCATCCGGAGCGTCCTCACCAACCGGCTCCCCAATCGCGCACTCTGTCTCACCCACTCCTTCAATCCCACATACGACCTACTCTCCGATTCGGCATCCCATCGACTTGCTGGTAACTAATGCACGCGCTGTACGTCTTCTAGCGTCTCTTATTTTTCCATCCGTTGTGACGTTTCCGTGCAGGAAAATAGTCTCACTGGTGTCTCGTCGTTGCTTGCCTCTGCGCCCATATCTGAGCCCGTTTTACCAAATCCTGGGCCTGAAACAGGATCCGCACCACCAAAGCTTATTTCATCATCACCACCTTCTTCCCCACTACGAGTAAACACTACCACAGCCACCACCACTTCTCACCGTGAGTCCCTGAACAGCCTAGCTTCTACCGAGGCAAGCCTGCTTTCGGGTTCGTCTGTCTATTCGTTTCGCAGACCAAGTAACGGCAATGATGAAGGCGACCGGGGAGGCGATCTTGATGAGACGCCCGAGGAGATTACTGGCGAGGATGGAGAGAAGGACCAGCTCGTCGAGCGGGATGACGTGCTCTCTCCCCCGTCACCCAACACAAGCAACTCCCGCGCTTCGTCTCTAAGTGTTGGCGGTCCTTTCCACCACGACGACCCAGAAGGTACCCCTCCTGCATCCTCACCTTTCACCCCCAACCACGAAGACCCGAACGAAGATGAAGAAGCTGGCCCAAATGAAGAAACTGACCAAAGGGTCAGCGTTCATTTCGACCTCCGTGATTCTTTGCACCATGGAGACGCATCGAGTTGGGTTCATCCTGGTGCCGTTGACACAGCATCGACCGCTGAACGCAGGAATATCGTCTCTGCCGCGTTGTCCGATGGTGAGGTCGGAATTGGATTAACTTTGCTCGGGGGACTGTTGGGCGCTGGGAGGGGGAGTATCAGCGGGGATAGTGGGGCGGACGATGGCGACGAAGGAAGTGAGAGTGATTGTGGACACGAGGAGGGGTACGGACTTAGGACCGGGGCCGAACCAGCGGACTATGGAGACGACGATGCGTCGCTGTATAGGGACGATTCGTTCGAAGACTCCCGCGACGCGGACAGACCGGGGAGCCTCAAACTTATGGACGGGCAGGGGGACGGGGCACCGCTCGAACATGACAGTGCTGCACCCATTCTGAACGGGCATGGGCGGTTAAGTCGGGGTTCGACCGAGTCGCGATCGTCAACCCCGCCATTTGGGTTCGAGCTCGAGCCGACAACTGTGAATTTTGGGTCTGAGTTGAGAGGTGAAGTAGTAGGCGGCGCAGGTGGGGCATCTGTGGACGAAACACAGCCTGTGCCAATAACTGATGCACCTGCGGACGAACCCGGGTCAACGCCCACCCCAACTACGCAAAATGACGCTAGCTCTGACGACGAATCCGACTACGGCCAACCCGAGGCACACAACCCGGGCTCCCCTATCTCTTTCGTCTCGAGGCAGCGCTCTGTTGCTCCCGGTTCGGACGACGACGACCCAATTCTCCCACCCGTCCGCCCACCATACCACCGTTCCTCAGCCTCGATGCGTTCCATCGCCTCGTCCGACGGGGGTGGGTACTATGATGATGGAATCTACGACCACTATAGATACTCGCACGTTTCGATGGCCGCGCGCAGCGTGCGGTTTTCAATCATTGGTGCTGGAGGGGATATGCCGCCGTTGCCTGGTGCTGGGGAGCGTGAGCGGGTCGCGCCGCTGAATTTGCAACAGTCGAAGCCGGGTGTTGGGTCTACACCGGGGTCGCTGGCGTCGCCGGGGTCGCAGGGACCAATGTCGCCTGCATCCCAAGGTCCGGGATCACCTTCATTGCATGGCCCAAGATCGCCGCTAGCGCAGGGAGAGCCTGCGTCGCCAAGGTCTATGGGGTCTGGGATATCACCTCTTGCTGGCCCAATTCTGCAAGCTCAGGTGGAGGAAAAACTCGAGGTGGAAGCTTCACAGCCCGAGCCACCTGCCGCCACTCCCGCCACTCCCGCCACTCCCGCCACTGGGCTCGCGCCTATTGCTACGTCTGGACTGGCCCCTTCGTCGCCTGGGACTCTTACAATTCCCTTGTCACCTACCCCGTCTGCCCCGCCTTCACCGGCGCTATCCGCAAACCTCGCCAGCTCCCTGCGTCAAGCGATCGAGCAGCAACGACAAGAGAACGCCGAGCCGGCACCACCTGGCCCCGAGCTTCAGGATGACGCTCAGAGCATTGGCGAAAACAAGCCTGTGCTCGCAAGTCCAATAACTCTGCAAAGCACATTTGGCGGCAGCCAAATTGCAAGCCTCCAGCGACGCCCATCCCAATTCGCACCACACCCCAATGCTCCCAGGCCTGTGCACCACTTTACTGCTGCTGTTACCCCCTCGGGCCCACCTGAATCGACCACGGGTCAACAAGCTGGGGTCCCACACATGAAACTACACGATGCGCTCCAACTTGTCCTACAACGCCTCCGAACGGGAGGGGTACCCACACCGACAATCCATGGGCGCACACATAGCGAGCTCGCGCTCAGCTACGGGCCCGTCCCTATCTCGTTCCTGTTCGATCCCGACGGGAGGGGTGTGCCAGGCACGAGTGTTCCTGCGCGTATCATCGGAGCACAGAGGAGCGCATCTTTGAACGTAAACACGGTGGGTGGACCGAGTGGGAACGGAGCGGGTAGAGGGCGTGTGGGGAGCAAGATAAGGCCACGTTCGAGGTCTTTTTCGGGCGCTCCCCAGGAGCAAATTAGCACTTTGCGATCGGCGGGCGAGCCGAGGTAAGTTGTAGATTGGGACGTAGTAACATGAATTAACCCCTATACAGTACACCAACACTCCAAACTGAAGCTAAGTCGCTTGTAACAGCAACACCTGCTGCGTCTAGTCCACTGGCTCAGCCTCCAGCGCCTGAGTCTCCCACTACACCAGTCTTGGCACCAACCGCCCCGGATACGCCTACTCGAACTTCCGAGTCTCCTACCCGGTCCCCAACATTGCCGGGGAATAGCAGCCCAGTTAAACGAGTTGCGTCTCCACCAACGAATGCGGTGCCGTCCAGCAGCACCAAGGGCCCATTCCGTGGGCTACGGCATGTCGCGTCCAATACGATGATGCGTGTAGGGCTGGGCAGTATCAGTATCCCAAGTTCTCCCGTCCCTAAGGATAACCAGGTAGCCGAGTCACCCCTGCCCCGACAAAGGCAATCCAACGACGTTCCGCGCCCTACAGATACGATCGACGCACATACACCCTCGTCTGCGAGCATATCAGCATCGCCTATGGCATCAAGCAACCTGTCTCTGCATTCCAAGGTCTCCTCAACCGGCCTGAGAATTGCGCGTGCCAACGCAGCTGCTATGGATACTCCTACGACGCCGCTCTCGCCCGTGGGCTCAGTTCAGCTCGCAGAAGAGACGGTGCACTTTCACGATATGGACTTTGATATGGTCAAGCCAAAGCGTAGGGTATCCGTGGTTCGAGCGAGCGAGGATGGTGGATACCCTGCTTCGCGTAAATCTCACCAAAGTGACAGACCGAACGGACAACCCAAGGAAGACAGCCGGACTCCCACTCCAACCTCACCCACAACCGCGTCTCCGTCACACCAAACTCGAGGCTCCGTTCCAGCTTCCGTGGTCCCCCTGTCCTCCGGCCATAACAGCCTGACGAGCCCTGCTGAAATTGCGGCGCATATATCAAGAGAGCAGCGCTGGATTTCTACGATGCAGACAATCCCGTCGTCGTCCATACGGAAAAACAAAAAGATCAAGAAGCTTTTGCTCGAGGGTGTGCCGGCTTCGGTTCGAGGTGTGGTTTGGTGAGTCCTTGTGCAATCCTGTGTTTTCGTAAGCGGCTTACCGCTTTCAAAGGTTGTATCTGACCGATTCGAAGGCCCGGCGTATGGTCGGGTTGTATTCCCAGCTGGGCAAGAGAGGGAGAGTCCCGGCGACGCCAGAGATTCTTAAGGACCTTGACTTGTACGTACGCTAGTACGCCAGTCCCACCCATACTAACCACATCTGATAGATGTTTCGCCACGCAACCCCACCTTCAGGCTCCAGACGGTCCGGCAGTATCCATCTTACAGGCTTATCTTACAATGGTACCAGACATTACTTATAGTCAAAGTATGTTTGTTGCTACTCGCTGTGACTAGTATTCAACGCGCCGCAGGTTTGTGTCGGATCGCTGGTAACCTGTTGATGCATTCTCCCGAGGAGGACGCTTTCTGGACATTCGTAGCGTTGATGGACAACTACCTACGGGGTTATTGCGCGGTCAACTCCCTGCAAATGGAGGCCGATTCAGCGTTTTTTGCCAAGTCCCTCGAGTCTAACGATCCTCAACTAGCGGCTAAGCTTTTCGTGAGTGCCATTTTGCAGGGTTGGCAAACCATTCTAACAGCCTTTTTAGCGGGAGCTTGGACTAGGGGCCGTGGACTTTTGTAAACCATGGTAAGTAGCATCGTCTTGGTGGTGGCTTTACTCAGTATAGTTCTAGGATATTATCAGCGTTTGTTGCAGCAGTTCCGCACGAGTATGAGTGCCGTATCTGGGATATTTTCCTATTTGAAGGTATGCAATATCGTCTACTTTTGCCTACTCAGCTGATACCCTTCCTTTTAGGTGCACCATTTTTGTTTAGGGTCGCGCTGGCGCTCTTGGGGTACCTGAAGAAACAAATCATGGCACTTACAACCAAATCCTCCCCCGGCGCCCTCGCTTATCTACTCTCCGTCTCACCCCAATGCTTGCCCAGCGATCCTGACCAACTAATAGCAGCAGCTTATTCAGTTAAATTCAAGGACGACGATATGCGTAAAATGCGACCCAAAATCGAGGCTCAGTTGCGCAAGGGATCAGGACTTAATCGTTCAATGCCCGCCCGCGATGTGCTCAAGAAGTAATTGCACTATGCCCTTGTTCTTCTGGTCTAGTTATACCTCGCCGTTTCTCAACTTGGTTCCGCGGCTCATACTTGACTGAATCCATCCCCACCGAATCTCACTCGCATTCAAATCATTACTTTACCAATGTGTTAGATATGCTAATCCTGTCCACGTATACTCCATCTGGGTTCCCTTCGTATTGCTGTCAGGACGCTTCTGCGCTGTGTGATTACATTTGTAGTGCAAATTAATGCGTTTAATAATTGCTTGTCGCATATGATACACCGTGATGATTTATGATCATGCACCTTCTACAGGCAACTCTTCGCGTATTGTCACATCATCCATCACAACGTCTCCTTGTAAAGGCTCCACTAGACCCTCCGGGTCGAGTGTTTCCGTAGTGGTCTCAGCTGCTAGTTTTACAGTATCGCGATATACCTGGTCCTCAGACGCGAGCGTGAGGTTCGTTTGGTGGTGCGAGCTTGTCTCGGTTTTGGTTACTTCGCGGAGTGCCATGGTAGCATATGCGGATGTCCCAAGGGTGAGCTTGATTTGCAATGCCAAGAATTTGCCGTCCTCGTCAATCATTGGGTTATCGAAGCCAAGTATAGCGTCTTCGTCCGATTGAGCGAGAGGAACGTTTGGATCAGTGTAGCGCATGGTCGCCCAAGATAGTGCCTTTGGGTGATGGATAATTTTGCGGTAGGAGCCAGCGAGCGCATAATCCCTTGAGCACACGGATCAACATTGACCATCATCGGGAAGTAGAGTGCTTACTTTTGCTTGTGCTTAAAGTTATCAGGGTCCAGTCCATCCACCCGCAGAAATTCACGGTATTTTTCTCCCAGCTCACCGCCAGGATAAGCGACATCTGTCCCAGTTAAAGGCATGACAATGTCAAACATCGAGTACCGAGGCAAGTCTTCCTCAGTCAGAACCTTGACTTTTCTCGGCGCGAACCGTTTGCCGCCTTTCCATTCTTTTGTTGTCTTTTCGGACGTATCCGCTACTGACATGGCCAACATATCCTCAGTTGGCTGAGAGATATGTTACACGCGGACTCACCTTCAGCAGCCGCAGCTTCTGGGACTTTGTCGTCCTTTTCACCAGACTCTCCAAGTTGTGCAACTGCGTCCTCCTCTACTTCTTCCCCCTCCCCATCGAGAGTAGCCGCTTGGGGACCCTCATCCTCGTATACCAAATCGCCCGCAATAGGAGCACGGCCGAAAGATTTGATACGTTCTGACACGATGCAGTTCCAGACATAGGATTGGTAGGCATGGACGTACATCAGCCGTAGGTTCCTAGGGATCTAAAAAGGATAAACTTAATTAGTCGCGACCAGTGACTCCGTCAAGATAAGCTTACTGCCGACAACCCACCCAGTAGGTTTCGGTCTGTCCCATCGTGTTTCTTGTAGTTCTCAAGTATACATCTCTCGGCCACACAACGTCGTGGTATAAGCTGAAGGGCCTTTTCCAAGTCACCTTCCTCAAGCCACGCACGACGCCCCGCTTCTGTGTCAGAGTATTCCCCTGGGCGTGGACGGAGCAACAACGATGTAGCGTGTCTCCAATCAGATCGCAGGATTGCCAAGCCAATCGAGTGGGTGGGTATTGCTGATGTTCCAAATCTTTGCATGCCTGTGAGCTCGTCAGCGGGCGCGGACGGCCAAAATTTGAGTTCATCCTAACCATAGTAGTTGATAAACCCATTCGCCTTGAGCGAATCCATTGCCTTGTCGATGGTATCCGGAGAATCAGCTTTGACGTTTCTATTAGACAGGATTTGGGTGAGCATATAGCCAATGTAGCTCATGAGCCATGCACACCTGAGCGTAATAACAAATTCATTCCCCTTGAGCATCCCTAATTCAAGGTACCCCCTGCGGTACACAATGTCGGATACACGGACACCTCGTTCGCCTCGCTGCGTGAGGACATCTTCTGGCGCCCGTCGTCCGTTGACGCCATTGACGACCTTCCACACATCTTCGACAGTTAGTCGTCCCCGCTTTAAGCAAACGCGCTGTGTGGTAACGCCCCGCTTATCTTTGGTCCCCGCTGTCGAGAGCTCGCGAGCCGGGACCTTGAGTAACCGAGAAAGATGTCCGAGGGCGTCCTGAGTGTCTCTGTTGGTTTTTTGGAGAGTAAAATGAATGAAAGGAGGAATCGAGGGCGTAGACCGATCTAAACCATAAAACAATACGTCAGTGCTAAGATAGCTCCCGAAAGCTAGAGACTTGCCACCCTGCGATCGTCCACCACCTCTGCCTCCTCGCCCGCCCCTCCCCGAGCCCCGGTGAGCCCACTTGATCACGACCCTCGACCCCTCCTCTCCTGGCGTCTCACTCGTCTCCGTCTCGAATTTGCCGTTGAACAACGTCCTTACAGCCTGATGCAAAGCCGTTCGTGACTCTTTACTCGTAATAGGCTGAAAGGCCCGATTTAGTTTGCGCAACTCATACGAGTGAATATACCGACGTCTGAGAGCACCCGCCTCGTGTCCTCCCGCTTCGGTCCACCGCGCCCACCACGTCCACGTCCTCTATCCCTCCCTCGGCCACGCCCCTTGCCCCGCTCCGACTTGGAGGACTGCGCAGGCTCCTCTGGTTCCGGCTCTGGCGCAGGGGCAGGGGCCGTTTCAGCAGACTGCCCATCTGACTTCCCACGGCCTCCCCAGCCAGAATCGCTCACAAGCACGAGCGGAGGTTCGGGCCCTTCCTCGTAGAGCACCTTGAGCCGACTACGAATCTCTTCAGGCAGCAGCTCAGAAAGTTTTGCATCGACGTCCGAAGACCACTTTCCATCCTCCAAGAGCAGAGTTTCCACCGGCGGGGCCTCTACTGGCGTAGCTTTCGGCTTGATGCCTTCAGGCTTGCCCATATCACGAACGTGCACGACATTGCCTTCAAGGTCTACCTCGTAGACTAGGAAGTCCGTGAATCTAGCTTAGAGTCAGTAGTTAGACTTCTGGGTGTAGAGTGGTACATACCTCTGTTTGATGATCCCTTCGATGCTTGGGACATCGTGACTAATGTATTCCGTTATTCCGACGTCTTTCTCCGAGCCTTGAAATACGTAGCCATCCTGTACTTGGAGACCCAGCAAGGATGTACTGGGAGGAAGCAGGTTGTCGACATCGTAGGTTTTAGGCAGCGAATCAACAGCCTCGGGAACGGAATCCGAGGCTAATTTAACCCGCTTAGAGGGCGGCTCGACGTCACTTGTTTCGTCAAGAGGCCGAGACGCATGAGCCTCTGCCGACATTTCGGTTTGTGGTGGTCGGGTCTGGAATTTTGAAGAATTTCCAATACCCTCCACTCATAAAATAATAATGCTACAGATGTTTATTCAGAGTACAGCATCTAAGATACACCTGCTCTATAAAGTCCTTAGATGGATCAACCACCTTTACGAATGACACGGGATCGTCTTCGTTCTAGGTCGGGACCAAGCCTTCACCTAAAAAAGACGCTCCCGGCGGAGCCGAACACACGGGCAATCCGGGGTCCAAAAGCATTGGCGAATATCGACGAGGAAGGCACAGGCAGTCGCGCTGCGCTGTCAGAAACCTTCAACTGGTCCATCCTGTCCTCGACTTGGTCGCTTTCGTCCAGCACGACCTCTGGTACATTGTCCGCAACGTGGGCAGGGTGAGTTGCAGGAGTAATCGGTCCACTCGTAGCGACCGTTCCGGTCGAGTCGTCGCGCGACATGTCGGGTGACTGGGGATAGTCGGCAATGTTTTCGAGTTGTTCCGGAAGAATCTCGACAGTGACCGTTTGGGTCCATTCCGGAAGCTCCTCTGTAGGCTCCTGGTTCGAGAACAAGTCACCCATGCTGTTGATGATCCTATTGTCGACCATGCTGGTCCTGAGCCTGGCGCACAATTCCTCAGCCAATGCCGGATAATGCAGGCAAATATCCTCGTAGTGGTCCAAAAGAAGATACGGGCGCCGGTCCACGATGATCTCGTACAGACCAACAGCAGCATCATACGCAGCGTCGGGCGCCTGCGCAGCTTCCAGGGGGGAAAGAAGGAACGTGGGGACCCGGACGATAGCCTTGCGCATCTGCGAGATCGACATCCGCGAGGTTGGTGTAAGCTTCAAGACGCGAGAAAGCAGATAGGTAGCCTCAATGGAAATTGGTAGAGTCGACCGCATGTATTTAACCGGGTCCATGCAGAATTGTCCAAAACCTCGATCCCGTAGGGTCGCGCGTTTCCAAGGATTTCGGCAAGTGATCAAGTTGACCAAAATCACCCCCTATATGCTCTGTGAGCGCCCCGAACACCCACGAATACGAACAGCACCCACCAATGCCCAAATGTCGTTGTGCGAGGTCGAATAGAATTTCACCGAATCGTAACCAACACACTCTACAACTAAAATCAACACCACAAACACAACCCGAAGGATAAATCATACCTGGAGACATGTAATACTCGCTACCGCACCGGAAATCCTTGCTGACCTTGTCCCGCGTCGCGAGTCCAAAGTCGGTCAAAAGAACATGGGTCCCTCCATTGCGGCAGAGAATATTTTCTAATACAAATCAGTTAAATGAACCAGCCAAACAACAATGCACACACCAGGCTTGAGGTCGCGATGATAAACCCCCTTCCCGTGACAAAACTCAACAGCGTCGAGCAGCTGGCTAAATACCTCCTTGATGACGGTGTCGTTGCCAACGTACAGCTCGTCCTCGGTGATGCATTTGAACAAATCGCCGTCGATGCAGACGTCCATAATGATGTACAGGGACGCAGTATCTTCCAGGCAGCCGTGAATGGTGACGATATTCGGGTGAGCACAGACTCGACGATGGCAGATAATCTCGTGCTCGATCTGGCGACGAAAAGCCGGGTTGAGCGCCACGGTCGAGAGAACCTTGACAGCGACGGGCTGGCCCCCCGCATAGCGCCTGCAAGTCCCAACCCCGACGTATACGACGCCAAACGCGCCATGCCCGATGATAGGGCCGAGTTCGAGACGACCCTGAACGTTCTTGCCTTCGAGCTCGAGCATCCACCGAGGGAAGAGACTGGACTTGTCGTCGATGGCCGGCCGAACGGCGTCCGGGTGTCCCGGGTCAGGAGTGTTGGGAACGGAGCCGGCGTCGAGAACTTGGACGTTGGTGTTACGAGGCATGTCGAGTCGTGTGGTATCCGCGGGAGGGGCGGGCGAGGTTGTCGGTCTTGGGGTGGTGGTGGTGTCGGTCTCCAGAGGACTCAACTCGCGAGGGCACGGCCTTTTATACATCCAACAGGAGTTCAATGAGCCCCTAGGCGGTACTCAGCCAAATATAGAAATCCCGCCCCTATTGCCAGAAAAAGGTCTAGCCCCCCCTATCCCCAGCCGATCAGGTGAAGACGATATGCAGCTGACCAAACGATATCCTAGGGCAGATTTTTTCCGCGAGCCGGGAGCTCAGCACCATTGTGGTGGTCGAGAACACAGAAAATAAGCTGTGCTCGACAGCTCGGAGGATGACCCGATGCTCGGCGCTTATGTGCCCTCCATCGCTTGCCCCATTAGGACACCGGTCCGACGCCGCAACCCAAAAACCCGCTTGTATGCTTTGCCCCAGTATAAAAGGTCCAGCAGCTGGGGCAGCGGATACTACATCGCCCACTAGCCCTTCCACCACCACTCCCCCACCATGTCCACCTCTTACCAGCCCAACACCTCGTTCGTCCTCAACAAGGTAGAGGACGTCACGTTCGAGGACCGACCCGTTCCCGAGTGTCAGTGTTCATAAAGTCCCACAAGTACGAGTCTCACGCATATATGACAGTGGGTGACAACGACGTGCTCGTCGAGGTCAAGAAGACTGGTGGGTCCATACGAACTGTATTTCTTTCGCAAAACTAAATTTACTCTCAGGTATCTGTGGATCCGATGTCAGTCATAACACGTTTACTTCCGGGCACCCACCTAACTGCCTTTTTAGGTGCACTACCTTACGCACGGTCGCATCGGTGAGTCAAGTCAGACTGCGCACATCCTATACCAATGTTGCCTCTCGGCTAGGTCACTTTATCGTCAACGCTCCAATGGTCCTCGGACATGAGAGCTCCGGGATAATACACAAGGGCAAGTAGATGATATCCGCATGCAAGATCCAGCCGACTTACTCGTTCTGTTAGTTGGAGCCAAAGTCAAGGACCTCAAGCCTGGCGACCAGGTTGCACTAGAGCCCGGCCAATCCTGCGCGCTCTGCGAGTTTTGCAAGAGCGGCCGCTACCATGTAAGCATCCAAGCCCACCTCAAAGCGCCATCCCTCATATCCGTTTCAGCTCTGTGCCGACATGGCGTTCGCCGCGACCCCGCCATACGACGGCACCCTCGCAAGATACTACAAACTCCGATCCGACATCGCATACAAGCTCCCCCCGAGCATGTCTCTCGAAGACGGTGCCATGGTACCCCCAATTCCGCTTACCTGCCAACCCAGCCCTCACCCTACATTGTACAGATCGAGCCCACGGCCGTAGCAGTCCACTCGGTCTCCACCCTCGCCAAATTCCAGCCCGAACAATCCATCGCGGTCTTTGGCGCCGGACCCGTCGGGATCCTCTGTATGGCTGTCGCAAAAGCTCTCGGCGCACGCCGCATTGTCGCAATCGACATTGCCCAACACCGTCTCGAGTTTGCGAAACAATACGCCGCGACCGACGCCTTCCTCCCTCCCAAGATGGAAGAGGGCGAATCAAAGCTGGCATACTCGGCGCGCGCGAGCGAGGACCTGAAGAAGCAGCTGGGGCTGAGCGACAGGGGAGACGATTCGATCGATGTGGTAATTGATGCGAGCGGAGCAGAGGTGTGCGTGCAGATGGGATTCTATATTATTCGGGTTGGCGGGACGTATGTCCAGGTTGGTATGGGCGGCGATCCGCAGGTGCCGTTTGGGATGATGATGGTGAAAGAGCTGACCGTTCGAGGCTCGTTCCGATATGGGGTGGGTGCTGTCTCTATATATGCGCTTACTTGGTTCGGCTAACATGTGTTGTAGCCCGGAGACTACAGCCTGGCTATCGCCCTAGTATCTCAAGGAAAAATCGACCTCAAACCTCTTGTCACTCACCGGTATGACTCTATGCACTATTTGTTGGGTCCCATCTGATCAACAATGATTAGCTTCGAGTTTACGGATGCCGTGGCAGCATTCAACACCACCAAAACCGGAAAGGGTCCGGACGGAAAAGGGGTCATTAAAGCCATTATCAATGGGCCTCAGTGAACCATCACCACCATGTAGACATAGACTTTCTTCGCTTGTACCAACTGATGAGACTGTTTGACGTGGCGTAAACTCGTAAACTGTCTGTCCTGTATATGGTGTTCAAGATGGTTCGAGATGATACAGCTCTGGGTCCTCCTTACAAATCAGACCCTTAAGCCCGTGATTTTTTTTGACGGGACAATTCCGGGGGGAACAATCCGGGCCGAGCAGATTGCCAATCTCGACGTCGGATAGCCAGTAGCCAGTTCCTCGACGTGTTGCCCTGCAAGTCCGCGCTCGATGCTGTCCCGCTCAGTCTTGCGCTTGACGGCCACCGCTCGGCTCAATGCACCCCGTAGAGCACTCCACTCTCAGGCCACTGGACGTTCCAGCAGATCATCCACACTTTACGCAACGGCTGCGACACTCGCATTCGTGCGTCTGCCCCTGCCCTCCCTTTGTGACCAACTGATCTTTGTCCCATGGGCAGCTTGCGGCTACAGGTTACGTCTTTGCGCGGCCTCTGGACCTCGATAGCCCGAAAAAAGTCAAAGGAGTCAAAGCTCGATCGAAGGCTCAGACACCGCAGGCTGAGCAGCAGATCCCTTACAGCGAGGTGCAAAAGCACAACAAGCGCGACGACTGTTGGATTGTTATTCGGGGGCAGGCAGGTGGCAGGCAGTTTTAGTCTTGGCTCCTTTATTCACCACCGTCTTTGGGCATAGGTCTACAAGTAAGCCTCTGCCTCGTGTCGCCTATCACACAACTCAAACGTTATCAGTATCACAGACTTTATTCCAAAACACCCAGGAGGAGACAAACCGATCATAGCCAACGCGGGCAAAGATGTAACGTAAGTCCGGCCCCGCTCCTATCACAACCAAATGCCGATCTGCCCCAGCGAAATATTCGAATCCATCCACGCCAAAGGCCTCCTCGAAAAAATGCTCAAACCTTCTCAACACATCGGCTCGCTCGATCCGTCCACGGCACCCTCGAAAAACCCCGAGATCGAGGAAGAAGAACGCCGCACGGCTGAGGCGCGCGCAAACCTCCCTCCGCTCTCGCACGTGCTGAACCTGAACGAGTTTGAGGAGCTTGCGCGCGGCGTACTGAACAAGACTGCGTGGGCGTATTATAGGTCGGCGGCGGACGATGAGTTTGGTGCGTTCCAGGGGCATTCGTTTAACTCTGATCGGGACTAAGGTCTGGGGGTAGCACACATGAATAATGCGCTTGCATATAAGCGGTATTGGTTCCGTCCACGCGTGCTCCGGGGAACAAAGACGATTGATACATCGTGCGAGATTCTCGGGAACCCGAGCACTCTACCAATATTCGTTTCTCCCGCGGCGATGGCTGGCCTTGGTGCACCGGAAGGCGAGGTGAATATTACAAAGGGCGCTGGGAAGATGGGCATTATTCAAGGGGTAAGTTAATAAAGCGTTTGTATAGGCTCGATATATGCTGAATTGAAATCATCAAGATATCTAGCAACGCGTCTTGTACAGTCGACGAAATTGCCAATGCGCGTATTGATCCCGAAAAGCAACCGTTGTTCTTCCAGGTTAGTCCTTGCGCTCTGCTCCATAGCAAGTTATGAAACTCTGGATGCAGCTCTATGTTGCCTCGGACCGCGCCAGGTCCGAACAGGTCCTTAAACACGTCGAGGAACTGGGGTATCGTGCCATATTCTTTACGGTCGATGCACCGGTGTTGGGTAACCGGGAACTCGATCAGCGGAGCAGGGCCAGTATGCTTGGCGTGAGTTGGATATATGATGTTCTGGGGTTTAAGTATTGATCATGGACAGGGTGATGATGACGAAGACGAGGGTCAAAAGGGTGGTGTGGCTAGCACCATTGACGGATACTTCGATGCAGGGATTGATTGGTCTACTCTCGCGTGGTTAAAGGTAAGGACGGTGTAGAACATATATGCGCTATACTTACAGCTGTGTGAAGAAAACGACCAAGCTTCCTATCATATTGAAAGGAGTGCAGACCGTCGAAGACGTTGAACTTGCAGCACAGCACGGAGTAAGCGCAGTATTATTGAGCAACCACGGGGGGCGACAACTTGACTAGTGAGTCCGGCACAAACCTGATGCTATCTAAATTTAAGCTCGTGATGTTAGTGCGCCTGCCTCGGTCGATGTTTTATACGAGCTGCGCCAGAAACGCCCCGACTTGTTCGACAAAATGGAGATTTACGTAGACGGAGGCGTCCGCCGCGGGACCGACGTGCTCAAGGCCATGTGCCTGGGCGCCAAGGGGGTCGGGCTGGGACGGACGTTCCTGTTTGCCAACGGAACTTATGGTACGCAGTAGACCCTTGTTCCAACAACATGGTGATCCTGATACGACCTGCGCTGTCTAATTAGGGGAAAAGGGGGTAGTCAAGGCCATTCGCATTATGCAAAACGAGCTCGAGACGGGAATGCGGCTGCTGGGGGTGACGCGACTAGACCAATTGCGGCCGGAGATGGTCGAGCGTGTGCCGTACACTGAGATGCCTTCTGGGCTGTATCGCTCGCGCCCGCCGCCAGAGTAGACAACCGTTGAATGAATTTCCTTGTTTACTGAGGATCGTACGAGAACAAGGAAGACGAGTTTGCCTTGGAGTGGGGTCATGGTATGGAACCCCCTTGCTTCCCGAGCTCGATGACGCAGCAAGAATAGTTGTTGAAGATCACATGTAGTTAAAATACATATATACATGAACGGATGACCCGGGTGAGCATAAGCTTTGCACGGAAAACTGTGGCTGTGCCAATCCGCAAATTGGGTTTGTGTTCACGGTCGGAAAGAGATCGTAAACAGCCAAGGATTGAATTATATTCGCCCTGCTGAGAATAATAGACGTATATTGTACAAGACCAAGTTCAACACCATCAGCCCTGCTGCCTGACCGGTCCTTAAACACGTCGAAGAACTGGGGTATCGTGCTTTTTTTTACGGTTGATGCACCCGTGTTGGGTAACCAGGAACTTGATCAGTGCAACAGGGCCAGTATGCTTGGCGTGAGTCGAATATGTGATATCCTGGGGTTTAAGTGTTGATCATGGACAGGGCGATGATGACGAAGACGAGGGGTGGTGTGTCTAGCACTATTGATGGATACTTCGATGCAGGGATTGATTGGTCTACTCCCGCGTGGTTAAAGGTAGAACGTATATGCGCTATACTCACAGCTGTGTGAAGAAACCGACCGAGTGTAGGCTGTCGAAGATGTTGAACTGGCAGCACAGCACGGCGGCGACAACCCGACTAGCGAGTCTGGTTCAAACTTGATGCTATCTAAAGCTCGTGATGTTAGTGCTGTAGAAACACATTACATACATACATAACGAATGTACTAGAACATACCTGAATAACGTAGTGACTTGTAGTACAAGCGAGTCAAGCGCATTTATGACTGTATGCGTGACTCGGAGGTCTTTCTGAACAGTATATAAGGCAAGCTTCGCTCACTGTGTTTTACTTGGTTTAATACATCGTTTATTTCACTGTTTACACGACTGCACTAAGTACACTATATATATTAACTATCTAGTGGTACATATTTCTATAAGTGCCACTGTGGACCCGAGTCCTACGGATAGTCCGCAGTCTGCCTGCGGACCGGGGATTAGCCGAAGGTGAAATGCGGCTTTTTTGAGCGACGCATCTGCGATTTTGATCGACCGCAGGTGCGGTTTTCGGCATCCGCACCCTCTACATGCGGGTTTTTTTTCCACCTTCGGTTTTCCCGCCGCAGGTGCGGTTTTCCTGCGCACGCCGTACCTGCGGTTTTCGGTATCCGCACTCCCTACATGCGGACTTTTTTCCACCTTCGGTTTTCCCGCACGCGCCGTACCTGCAGTTTTTTGAGGTTCACACCCAGAGTGCCGACTCACTTCTGGACCTGCGGTTTCCCCGCCATGCAGTTTTCTTTTCCGCAGCTCCTGTATGCAGTTTATTCTTTGTGTCCTGTGGCTTTCCTGTGTACTACATAAACATAATAATATCCGTTTATACGAACTCGGGGTACAGGTTTTCGGTGCGATCAATGAGCCGCCAGTCTTTCCGTGTCCAACCACGCACTGGATGGTCGCCACGTCCCAAGCCCACGTCGGGTGTGTGCACATGCTGAGCGTTATCCTCAGCAATTTCAGGGTGATTGTTGTCTGGTGGTTGCTCGGGAATTGG
>WSTK01000132.1:0-66466 GCA_019616945.1 Ceratobasidium sp. 414 | reverse complement strand
GGACCATCGAGAACAATTGAAATATCTCCACGCCGTGCTACCATCAACCGCCTTCCCTTCACCACGCTTCGAAGCATCGGCATGTAGTGCGTCGACACGGGCCGATCTGCAGGCCAGAACCCTAGCGCAGAGACATAGATATGCGGCGTGCTCTTGGAAGCGGCATTTGATGAGAACACTTCCGCAAACATCCACGCATCGAGAACAAGGTCTCGAGTCCCTTTGGGGCAGTCCGCCTCCTGAAAGTCGATCAGCGGCCATCATATACAGTCATACACACCCACATACCCGCAGCCACACGTACACCCCATGGAGCAACTTCGCCGCCTCGAGCATCTGATCCTTGAGGTTCATGATTTCAATCCACAATAGCAGCCGCTTGGAGAGAAAGCCGTGGAGAGTGGTCAAAATCTCATTGGAAGGTGCTACCAGCTCCAGATGCTTTCCCCAGTATCGACTCGCATACCACAAGCCTTGTGAAATTGCCTCATTCGCCCTCTCATCGATGTCAACTACTTCTCGATCTAGTAAGTAAGATGACTCGAGGTTGCAAATGTTGAACGGAGGGCTCGTCGCGCCGATAAGGTGGAGGCATGAGTGGGCAAGCAGTGCATTATCCCGATGGCCATCGAAATGAAATCTACTAGAACGCTGTGGGTCTATCAGGTATTTCGAGAACGACTCGTAGAGGATGATCCCTAGTCCACTCGCGTCTGGAATGTATAGTGCCGGGAGTAACAGATACAGCGTAGCGCTCATCAAACAAGAGAAATCCAGCCTCAGCAATTCAGCGATGGCGTGCAGCGTCGGAGCCTCCCGTGCGCAGGCCGCAGCACGAAGCACAAGCATCATCTCAGCTTTTCCAGACTCGCCTAACCCGTTATTGTCGAGTGCCTCTTCCACAATGGCGGTACACACCGCGTCAATATGCTCATTGTTGGCGTTTTCTGTCCAGGATGTGAGGTCCAGGAGCCGCTGCAGCCGTTCAGTCCTTCCGGGGAAATCACCGTGGTAGAGATATTTTATGATAGAAGCTGCGTAGACGAACGACCCTCCTGATCGCTTTGCGAGGCGTTCGAGATCATCATTAGACAGACCGAAACTCTCGAGCCCAGCCCTCAAATATGTCTTGATGTCCTGCGCGACTGTACGGTCGACCTCGTGTAATCGCAGTTGCGCTCGCGCCAGCACACCTTGACTCGCTCGCATACGATCCAATATTCCAGGATTTTGACGGCTGGTGATCAAGAACCTGACACGCAAGCGGGACGAACCCTCGAAGCAGGCGTCTAGTATCCGATTTACTCCATCCTTGTCTTCGCATTCCTCGAGCCCATCGAGTACTACCACCACATCAACCCCAAACGTATGGCCGGCGCTTTTGAGTGGGAGAGCGATCAGTGTCTTGAACTGCTCATCGATCGGCTGATTGCACACTTCAGGATCGTGCTCGAGTGCATCGGAGACCGCACATCGGAACGGGCGCGACAGCCGGGCTAGTTGGTACGCCACGCTGGGGAAAATTCGTTTCACGTCTCGACATTCCGGCAAATCTCGCGAGCAGAAGAAGCTGGCAGCTGGCTTGCCCGAGTTCTCCAGCTCCTCGCACAGACTATATGCGATCGTGGTCTTGCCCGTCCCAGCGATGCCGTTTAACCAGTATACTTTTTGGAATTTGCCGTAGTGTACCCATTCCCGAAGGCCTTGGAGAGCGTCTACTCGTGTATTCGGTGTACATCCAGTTCGACCCAGATCCTTTGAGCCAATAGCCCGATAGTGTGCGTTTGGAGAGTGGGACAGAAGTTCCAGGCGCGTATTCTGGAGTACAGGATCTCGCTTAGTGGAGTTGAGGCTGGCGCTACTGATTGCGCACCATTGTCTCATCATCATTCGCCCTCCACATCTTTGCGTTTTCACTCATCTGCAGCCGATTTCATCACTACATAAACACCCAAATACTGCCAGGCCAAACCTACCGCAAACAGCGCGAGCAAGGTCCGTACCCTGCGGTAGCACCTGAGAGCTTCGCCCACGTCCAGTGTAATACCCCCGTCGTCATTCGGTCCGCTACCTTTCTCGAGTTCCAGCCATTTAGTCTCCTCATCGATACTCCTTTGTCATATATTAGCCCAAACATAGCCGTGCGTGTAGGTCTGAGACCCACCGAGCGAGATTTCCAAAGCTGTCGAAAAGGGCGGACGTAGGATTTGCCCCCTCGAAGTGCGCTGCAAGAGTATGAAAGAGATCGTTGAGATCAACCCCAAGTTTCTTATATTCCTCGCGAGCTCTCGCTTGGTTCTAGTTAAACCACGGCAGATAATAAGATTTAGCGTAAAATCTTCACCAGCGCCCCGCGTCTTTAGCGTACCTCGAACACCTTGACATATCCCGAAAATCGACCGATGGTAGACCCGAGTGGTCCGAACGCCTTGACATTCATGTTCAAAATTCCGATAAATCGCTCGAGTCCATCCCAGTCGGTATTCTTCAGGTCTACGGTAGACTTGATGTTTGGTTCGGTGACCGGGCGAGTCCGAAACAGGTGGCGCAGACCATCCTCGACGCGGTGCAAGGCAGCCTTGACACTTTTCCGCTTTGAAGACATATCGTTGCAAGAAAATGACAAGTAGTTTGGACTTCAGCGCGATTAAACCCAAGCAAGGTCGTCGACGTCTCTGGAGAACGACGGCACTTGTCCTCTGTTGCTGAGGCGATGACCGGGTCGTGTTTCCAACGAGGCCAGGTTCTAGAATGTGGACGTATCCGGCTGACGTCCGGCTGACGTAAAGTCTCCAGCTGATGTGCGACCTGGGACGCAGGCCGCCCTGTGCTCTTCGGGCGGGAGTTTGATTACCAGCCCTTACCATTGCTTTGTTCAACACCATGGAAAAACGCATTGCCGTCCATCTCCAGACATGGATATTGCCCGGTCAGCAAGTCGTGGTTGCAAGTCTGGGAGTCAGCCCCAGTCGCAGTTTGTTTGAAAATGGCAATCGAGATTACTCAAGCTAAGTGCATCGTTACAAACATCATTTATGACTTGACGGCAAGAACCCGTCGTCCAATCATTTATAGTCTGAAACACCCTGAGAATCAAACAGCTCCTGCCTTGTTAAAGGTGATTATATGCGTTACTTGAGGCAAACTTGGGTTCAGCATGTTCGAAAATCTAGGCAAACAACTCTGCCAGACTGGCTTAGTGAAATGGAACATAGGGCACCATACAGAGCAACACACACCTTTAGCTGTTCCCTGGTGTGTTTCACGGTATTCACTAATATGTTCTATGTGTATAAGAACACATTGTAGTTTAATGCTCCTACATTGAAGGAATTTGAACTTAGATGCTACCTACCAGAGTTCATGGTAGGGCTAGCAACTCTGGTTGAACCTACGTGGTGCTTGTGTTACGTGCGAGGCGTGTCATATATAGCTTGTTCGGCCCCCACAGTTGCATTCAAAGACGCCCCCACGAAGTGGATCAACAAGGTGTTACACGAGCAACTCGACTGCAGAGCATATGCTGCTGCGACATAGTCAACCCCCATTTACACGTCAGCCCCAGGCGGCGGTGGAGCTAGAAACACATCAGAACATAGCATAGCATTAACAGGGAGCAAGGCACGCACCAATAGTTCACAATGAGCTTGCCATCCACCGTGAACGACTTGATACTTGGATATAAGAAATTGAGAAGATACACAAGACAAAGACATGGCTTGAAGAGATTGAGAATTGTCTCGTCTGGCGTGAGTGCGAAGGATAGGTTGATGTACGTAAACTGAGCCACGAAAGCATTTCAGCGGTGAATATAAATTCACTATGCCTACCCACGCACTAACGGGTCGCCCGGCTTTAATCCCAACTGGCTCCTCAAAAACTTGACAACGACTTGAAGGGGCTGTGAAGACGAGACACCATATTCATATTTTTTCATAATCGGTGCATTGCCGACGGCCTTAAATTGAATGATTACTGGTGTTATGGTCAATAAGCTTCGCCAATGCATGAAACCAGGTCCGGCTGAAATCATTAAAACTACCTCGTGTCGACTCCTGTTTACCCGAGATCTCCAATGCATCGAGCGAGGTGGACATGGTGGTGGCTGGGCCGCCGCTGAAAACAGACTCGCCGAAGTGTTGCACGTGACTATGGCGCTACACCGCATACACTGCCCCGGGGGTAGTGGGTGCATTTTCCGATCGTGGTTACCATGCCGCAACACAAGGCCATATCTAACCAGCCCGGCCGATGCGTCCAAAACGCGCCTACAATGGTCGGACTTGATCATATTGAATCTAGGATTCCACGAGCCAAAGATTCCCCCACCAACCGGTTTCAATCGAGTTCATTACACAATCAACTTCGTTACGGTTCGCCCTGGTCAGGCTAAAGTTTGGTGTGGGCCGATCTAATTACCCACCCTATTCCCAGCTCTAATTATGTCCATCTCTTCGTTTATTTGATCCAATAACACTCCGCCAAACGTATAACGAGGCCGACTGACATGACGTAAATGTGGCCACAAAGATAAAAGGAACCTGCGGGGAGTTTGATGAGCTTTTGATATTTCGAGATTAATAAAAAACCGCTACCTTGCAGCATGGTCTGCTTCAATGGGTGCGCCAAAGCCCAGTTGGCTGATACTACACTCCAGCGTTTCAAGTGGTCCCTCAAACTTCGGCCACGATGGGAGAAGTGACCGGAGTGATACCTCTCCGAGTGCGAGGTGGCGGAGATTAGGGATTTGGGCAAACCATGGAAGGCTGGTATAGGGAGTGGGCTGGTCGGGCATTCGCAGTATGGTTGCTGACGCAAAGGCAGTCGCCAGATATGGCAGAAAATCTACGTCCAAAAAGCAGAGACCCACAAGAGAAACGTTTTGAAGCGGAACTCCCGATAGAGTTTGTAGAAGGGATGTATGGTCGATTCGGTGGACAGGATAATAGCCAAAGCGCCCAAAGGTAGGGATCGCATTATAACTGAGATGTTTAAGGCGGGAGGTATGCTCAAGGAGACGAGGGAGTGTCTGAGACAGCCAACCCTCGCGGTATAGGAGATCTTCCTCCGAGCGACTAAACGCTTGGCTAAGTCTGAGAGACGTAAGGCCGCGGACAAGCTGCTTCACCCCCATGATCGCTGGAAGGTTAGTAGTGTCGACCTCCAACAAGTTTAGTTGCGTCAACGAAGGGAATGAGCCTTCGGGTACATCAAGTTGCACATCTCTGGGAGATTCGCCACTCCCATGTATCGAGAGGAACCGGAGTCGTGGAAGGGAACCAAGAGCTGCTAATCCCCCTTGATCTAGAATACTGATGCTGCTGGTAATCCGACGAAGCTGGATAAACGCACTGAAATCGGGTCGAGGACTAGGCGACCAAAACATGCCCGTTGAGCTATCTGCATTCTTGCCGCTGAGTCTCTTGATGTCCATCGGGTAGAAATCTAGTTTTTCGATAGTCGGACAAGTGGTAACGAGCTTTCCTAATAGGGCGGAAGTGGCTGGAAACGAGATCCAGGTAGTGTAAGACTTTGCTATTGGCGTTAGCCGCAGCTCGCACAATGATGGTTTGAGAAACAAGTCGAGCCAGAACAGGGCATCAGAGTCGTGAAAGAGATCGGAAGTAAGCATGGTGATCGATGTGAGGTTTGGAAGGAGCACTCCTTGCTGGGCCCGAGATACACAGACTCGCCGGCGCTCGCCTTTGAAGTACCGGGCAGTGCGACCATAGACTCGGAGTTGTCTGACAAATGGCGCGTAGACATCAAACCGCGAAAAATCAATCGTGGAATCTGCCTGATGGTCAAATAAAACAGAAAGATATGACCACTGACTCTAAATTACTAAGAAGCAATACCAGACCTACAATATCGTTTGAATCCTTCAATTCATTGCCAGTCGATTGAGGGCCTTCGACGATGAGCTCCATCAACACCTGTGCCTCAACCTCACTCCACACGCTCGACGCGATCAGCGGAAATATGGACTTGCAAGTTTTCATCAAGCTCAGCGAGTCGTTGGCATCAATCAAGTCGCGGATGAGGTACAGTAACTCTGGGATGTGTAGAGCATGTTTTGGCCCAGCCTCAGAGGGAAACATTGTGTGGGTATTTTGCGCCAAGTGGTTCTACCGGCCAGAAGATATACGTCAGTGTGCCCAAAACGGGATTGCAGCTCAGTTTCCAAGTTAGGGACGAGTGTAGAGTCGTTGGTCGCTCAAATGACACGTCATTGGGTCAGTCCAAGGGAGGGGCTACCCGGGCGCTCCGACGGGCGCTTACACGACAGGAGCAAAAACTATTTCAAATTGTTGATACCAGAAAAGAACATATGTCCGATAAACCAAATCCACATCAATATATGTACATACAGCTCGCCTATGCATACGTCATGGTACTACATCCATCTCAAACCCAAGTACAAATAGAGTCCATACCAATTCGCGCCAACACGTCCTACCCCCTACAATCCTGTCGTGCATCGCACTCCACTACTCCTCATCGGGGTATATGCCCTGTTTCTCCATTTCCCGGCGACTCATGTGTTGGAAGATTTCTTTGTTCGAGTACACCGGAGGTCCATCATCGTCAGAATCCGAGTCAGAGTCAGAGTCGGAATCACCAGGTGGCAGTGGCGTTGATGGGCGCGCGGGGAGAGACGAGTCTTCCTCTTCGAAGTCATCAGAGTCCCAGCTTTCAGGTACTTCCTCTTCTGATGAGAGTTCTGGGTTTGGGATATCGGGGGCGGTAGGGATTAAAGACGGAGACCGTTGCGCTGCAAGTTCGTCCAGCTCAGACGACGTGAGCCTTCCCGAGTAAATCCTAGTTCAAACAAGATGATTAGTATAAATATAAACAGCAGCAAAACCTGCCACTCACCTCCGTTTCAAGTGCTTCGCAAGTAGTATGACACGCAGGGGCTCGTCGAAACTTCTTGCTACGGGATTGGCATCGGCGCGGCGCGTAAGGATAAGGGGGAGATTCGTGAGGTACTCTTGAACATCTGTTCGTACAGGGTCAGTGTCTGGGTCAATCATTCGTATGGTTGAGACTAACTGAATGTTTGCCAAAGCTCCACCGCGCTGAGCGCGTCCTCCCAAGGGAATCCATTAGGATCCGCACGGCTTTCTGTAACATTATAGCAAAGGAAACGTCAGCGTGCTTAAGGAGAGTTTGGATACAGCTACTCACCGAAAGAATCATCAAAGTCAACCTCCTCCAATCCCTCAGCTGATTGAGCGTATTCAACGGCGTGCTCGTCGCAATCGTCATCGATACCAGGATTGGCCGCAGGCTCCATGTCGGGGCACTCGAACTTGCCGCCCTCAGTTTCTTTCTCGCCAACTTGTCGACCAAGACCCTCATCCAAATCGCCCTGCCCCGACCCAGCCAAGTCCAACAACTCCCGATCCACCGCGCTCTCTACACCTGGCTCAGCGTGGCAAACGCGCTTCGCCTCCGGCCGAGGACAATCTTCTTCTTCGGTGTCGCTGCTCGAGTCGTACGGAAAGAAGTGAGCCCGTTTACGTTTGGTTGGGGTGTTGCGTTTGGTGCGGAGGGGGTCGGATGTAGTGAGGATACCAGTGCCACGAGCTGGAGCTTTTCCGCGAAAACGCGAGCGCGACGACCATGTGCTGCGATCCAAGATTAAACAAGAAGCCATAGCCGACAAGAGGAGAGGAGGAGCGGCGGGCTGGTCAAGGGTGGGTTGGAAAGTGGGAACGGAGGTAGAGAAGGCGAGTTACCCGGGACCTTTATACATAAGCAATGTTTTGACCGGGAACGCCTCTTGGACCGTGGCAAGATCATCGCTAGTGATTGGGCCATATTCAGGCGCGCAGCACGCTTGGACCGCTCTTGATTGTGTTCGAAGGCCTATTCAGGCTTGTGCTATGCCCATGTATGCTAGGGCCCGGGAGTGGCAATCGACGCGGCAGACCCAAACACATGACAACGTTCAATTGTATACATCCAAGTAAACACACACTTTCAAAAACGCTCACAAAGTTTTCAATACACCAAACGCGTTCTAACAATTCAGCCGCTCCCCCCTATCATCAGCGTCAAAAGCACGTAAGACTAGCGAAGTCGCATTATCAGTATGGCCACGCCCCATCGGCTGCAAGTACTCACATTCGCAACCACAACCACCACAAAAATGAGATACCCGAATGCCGTAGCCACGATGCTACTCTTGTAGCTCACAACCTCCCCGCTTGGCTTCGCGACTTCCATGATTGATTGTTGGCTCGTGAGGTATACCAACGGGAAGATCACAAAGGGTAAGACTATGCTAAGCGCGACTTGTGAAGCGACAAGCAAGACGTCAATGCCTTGCCTCCCCACTGTAACCGCGACGATTGTTGAAGGAACCAGACCGATAAGGCGGGTGATTATTCGTCGGACGAAGGGCTGTGTTGCAATGCTTAAGTAATGCAATAGTGTACCCGGGAATCATAGACTGACCGAGACCCGCCATTCTATGAAACCTTCACTAACGATCTGACCAGCAAGTGTGGCTGTAATTGATGCGCTTTGTCCAGAACATAGAAGCGCGACTGCAAACATCACAGCGGCAGCTAAGAATTTGGCCCAGTTTCAGTTTAATGAACCACCGAGCTACCTAATCGCTACTCACGCTTCCCAATCATGTCCCGAATTAGATCATGCGCATCAAACAATCCTGCGTCCGCGACGTCTTGGTTTCGTCCGGAATAAAAGAAAGCAGCGGCGGCAAGCACTAAGATGCTGAGGGTGGTCTCGTTAAACAGGTAAAATTGCCTCTCAGAAACAAGACTCACGCAGAGTTGATTATAACCGCGAATCCGAGGAGACTCATGACTGTAACAAATAAGCCATTATTTATTAATAATGCGAAGTTAGGGGATAGTAACTCGCCGATATCGATGACTGCATGTCCCAGATGCTCCTTGATAAACTCTACCGAATTATTCAAATATTTCCGAGTAGGAGCGAGATGACTTTGTCCTATCGGAGAAGCCGGCATTTCATCCCTGGAATGAAACTCCAGTGACCCCACGCGCATATCCGCTCCCCTCGTATGCATCACAGGATTTCCCTTGGGCTTACGCTCGACATAGAAAAGTGCACTACTAGCTCGACTGATCTTCTGTTTGAGGGTGAGGTTCTTTTCAGCTTGTGGTGTCGGAAGTGATTCCAGAGATGGGGCGGGCGAGACACGGTCGAGAGTCGCGAGGCTGGAACCAAGGAAAATGGCATGTGGCATCTTGGGATTGAATTAGATGAGGAAAGGGGTGTAGGTTGTAAAGAGGGCGTACGACTGTAGCACCCAGGATTCCGATAGAGGTGTAGAGAGCGCCGGGTTGGAACAGAGTCTAGGATCGCGTTGAGCTCCAGTCGGACGTTTCTAAATGTATGATACTCACTTTCGAAGGAAGGTAACCTATTCAGCACGTATATGATTAATCCATTCGAAATATATCGGTATGAACGCACATACCATTGAGTACATCAACCATATTCGGCTGAATTTTAACCAAAAGGACAATAAATATAACAAAAACAACGAGTACGAGAGCCATCAGGATAGCCTGACCAACATGATTAGGCTTGGCGAAACAACAAGCAATCTTGTTATTACACACCTCAAAAGCTCTGACGGGGCGCCCTGCCGACGACGGAGCCAGAGCCAATACGAATACAACATCAAACGACGTGATTAAAACACTCGCCCAGAGAGGGAGCGAAGGAGCAAGTAGAGTCAAGCCAATCGCACTACCGAGAAGCTAGCGCAGTGTAAGCATATAACCCTGGTTCAGTAGACGTGAACGCACCTCTGCCAGGTCGGTAGCAATAATCCCGATTTCGCAAATAATATACATCGGGTAGAGTAGTAGCCAGCGATAGAGAAGTTTGTGCTTGGGTCGATTGTGAAGTAATAGGCGACAATGCTCTGCTAGGTCTGAAATACTAGGTGAGCGGATGGCTTGCGTTCGGGGAATTGATGTTAATTACCCCGGCCAGTGACGCAGCCAAGTCGGGCGGACATTGTCTATTAGGGAGAGAATTAATTTAACCTAGCGGCGGCCAAGGGGAATATTTACCTGGAGGAGAACGGCTCCGAGGCCAGCCAGTAATACTACGAATAGAAGCTTGTACCCATATTGGGATCCTGCTTGTAGGTCGACGGACCAATTCCCTCTATTCGAGTTTAAGCAAATGGGTCGAAGGGGTTACCCCGCACTCACGGGTCAAAGTATGCGATAGACGCCAATACACCTGGGCCGACATGATGCTTGACATGCTCGAGCACGAATTTTGACGAGGCACGCAAGTTTTCCCTACCCGGAAATTAGTTTAAGTCTCGCCGCAGCAAAAATAGGGACTTACTTGGCTCTTTGACGAAGTGTGAGAGGAGTAATATACTCCTGAGAAGGCTGAGTGCTAGTTATTTTCTCTTCATGGCTACTTTTGTAGTCTTTTTCGTCGACCTCAACGAGGTCGGTAGATTGCGAGTCCCGAGTAGTGAGGGCCGGGACGCCGTGAATGGGAAGCGAGGCACGGGAAGTCATGTTGAGCCTATTCTCCTAATCGTGACTGAGCCCAGTGACGTCAGCCTAGCATCAAGACAGTTGGATGAGCCTCGACCTCTTCAGGTAGATGGACGTACACACGATTTAAACCTCGAGTAGCAAGGCAGGAAATGGAGGAGGGATGGGATATTCGTTGGATTATAGTCCTGCGAGATACTTCGGCCTTATACACGTCGTAACTTCGTGTAGGATGAATTGCAAGTTCGAAAGAACGCATAACTGGGCGCACTTGTCATCTTCCTATGCTCCACCATGGGGTTAAGTCGAACCGAAGCCGTCAGGAGGCGCATGGTGTTGGACGACAAAGTCAAAGCCTGTGGGTATGCGAACGAAGTTGATGATGCTGAGGGCGAGCAGAGTTCTCGGAGGGAACCAGACGGCTAGTGAGCAGGAAATGAGAAGCTTGGATGATTTGAATGCGGAAGAGGTTGCCGAGCGCAAGGTATCCGGACCATTTAGGAGGTTACAGCGAGGTTACAACCTGATATGAATGACCAGAAGCGAGACGTAGGTTTGAGTGCCTGTTCTCGATGAAACCATAGTAGGACGTTTGATGAGTTATGCAGGCCAAGAAGATTACAGGTGATTGGGTTAACCCTAGGACTGAAAATTAGATTGTCGGACTGAGTTGCTAGGTGCGAAGCAGGCGACTCTCTGCGGATGACGGCGGGGCCTGGCCAGGTTGGGCCTATAGTGGATCAGATCCGCTCCGACTCTCTGCGTATGATTTCGCAGAATATCGTAAAGTCGGAGACCGTAGATCACGAATGGAAACAGCCTGAAATGAATGGAAGAACATTTGACCGAGGGAGGGTGCCCACAAGTCCCAGCACAAATCACGAGCCAGGCCGCTGACTCAGCTGACGGCATCACGGTCAAGCGCCATGATTTGTCATCGACAATGACGCACTCGGCACCACTGCCTTCTCCTCTACAGTACAACGATGGCGGAGCGGCCGCGGGGGGACTGGGACTGCATTGGTGCCGCACAAGACGCATATGCAGCCTCGCAGAAGGAACGGCGCGAGCGAACCAAACCCCAGCCGTGGATCGTCCAAAAGTTTGTCGTTGGGGTGGTCCTCGCGATTGTCGTGTGGACGTACTATGTCTACGTCGGCCGGATGTGCGTTACACTGCTGAGACGGGGAGAAACGGCCAAAGGAGGTGCGTAGTATATCTTGTTGCATCTTGCTCTGAAGCTTATTCTCGTCTATTCATGCGCTAGGCGTGTACATTGCGATCTTCAATTTGTTTTTCCTGATGTTCGGTTGGACATACCTCAAGGTCCTTATCCCGTTCATCTTTAATTTCCGAACGGAACCTCACCATCTTGGTCACAGGCTCTCATCACTCCTCCCGGCTTTGCTCGCGACGTAAGCCTACGGTTCTCGCCCTCAAATTAACCTGATTTAATTTCCCTCCAGCTGGTCCCGACCTCCGAACCTCCCGCTACGACCCAATACGGCCGCCCATGGGACGTCGACTCGGAAGCCCGCGGGACAGACGACGAGCATCCGACCATCGCGACGCCCTACGAAGAAATGTCTGAGCGAGGACACGCTCAGCCCACCATTGCTTCGGTCGGCACTGTCGAAGCTTGGACTGTGAGAGAGACGGATGCGATCCCGGGTGTTGCGGGCCTTCACGCTCAGGTTTCTCCTGGTCACGGTCGTCTGCCGGGCGATGCGTCGACTGCGTTGCATGGGTCCCGGCCTGCGCCGCAGCAATCAACAGAGGGTCCATCCGAGCCAACTGCGACAAAGGACGGAAAGAAGAAGCAGAAGAGGCCAACACACATCAGCCGTGTCCCACCGCAGACGCCATTCCTTGCAGAGGAGTTTAGGTACTGTCTTCGGGATCAGCTCCTCAAACCTATGAGAACGCACCATTGCCGGCTTTGTGCCACTGTGAGTGCCTCCCAAATCGTAACTTTTTGATACTCATATCCTCGACCTAGTGTGTATTGCAGTATGACCACCATGTGAGTATTCGTCGGTCCCACGGTCTCGAGAACATAACTAACGTGATGTTGAACTAGTGCCCATGTAGGTTCCGCCTTCCCGTGTCGAGCTCAAACTCACGGTTGGTTCCCTAGGGCTCGGCCAGTGTGTAGGGGCCTTCAACCGCAAGGTTCGCCTATCGCTACTTCTTGTTGATAACATTTCGCTAATAAACATCGACACCGTCCAGTTCTTTTTGAACTTTGTCTTCTGGTCTATGTGGTTCACAGCTTGGATCTTCGCCACTCTCCTATCCCAGCTTGTCATCGACTCTAACGGCGGAATAGACGGGATAGATGGACAGGAAATTGGCGTGATCGCACTGTAAGCTTTTACCATGTCTCTGTTTCCCTTGACCCACACAACTACACGCAGAGCCGGACTTTTCACAGCGTTTACCGCCGGGCTCGCGGTTAGCCATACCCGGCTGCTGTGCCTCAACGCAACAACTGTTGAAGCTCTCGGATGGGCTCGTACCCGGGAAAAGGATAAAGCGAACTTGGTGCTTTTGTTTGGTTTCTGGGAGTGCGGGTGAGAAGATAACCTTCGGCCATCAAGATTGACGTTGATGCGATGTGCGTTACAGGAAACGACACGAACAGCGCAAGAGATGGGACGAGGAGTGGGGCAGGATCGAGCGCGAGGGGAACCTATGGTGGCTAGAGAACGCGCGAACAAACTGGGAACAGGTCATGGGTCACAGTGTCTGGGAGTGGTTTCGTACGTGCTTCCCCTGGTGCCCCTATCTCGCTTACTCATCCATTCATTGGCCAGTTCCTATCGGAAAGAGCCCCAACGACGGGATGCACTATCCTGTCAACCCAAGACACGACTCTGATGGGAGGTGGAGACCACGATCCCAGTGGCCGGAAGAGCTTAGATGATAGAACATTCTTTTTATTTCTTTTTCCTTTTTTTCACGTGACATTTCGGGAATCTGTCTTGATAATGCAAGTCATTTAGATTTTGCTGGTTCAACCTGGATGCGAGAGCACGCAAGCTATATTGGGCTACAACATATCCTGTCATGGTTCAAACGATGAGCGGCCAATTGATGTTTATTTGGTTGCCAAGCAATCACATGACCGGGCGCGTTGCCGGATCAGGCGGCCAATCTTCTCGCTTGAACGTCACCGACACAGCCATGTCCGTACCTCGGACGTTGACGACCAACGCAGTGCGAGTGGCCATCGCCATAAAGCCACTGGATCGCGGGCATTTGTGTTCCAACTGTGAGTATTTCTACGGTCCCAGGTTATTACATGTTCTCATCTTGCCCGACGGACATCTCGGCGTAGAAAAATGGCTATGTTCGCGGGTACATATCCGGAAGACAGGTCACCCTATGCCTCGAAACGGAATACCCTAGAGGCCAGAAAAATGACACTGGTGAGCATGATTAATCTATCTTGGTTCCACCCAGGAATAACCAGATCTGTTTGCGCAGCCAGAGCCGGAACATCATTTACTTTCACCAACTCCAATCATAGACGACGATATTGCCGCTGCGGAGTTGCGGATTGCGAGACTGAATAAAATACATAATTGTGAGTCTTGGCCTTGGTTGGATTTCATGAATACGTTCGAACGCGGGTTTGGTACAGATGTTCTCCCGCCAGCTGTGCGGGACGCAAAACAGGCATGGACGATTTGGTCACAAGGGATAGCTGTTACGGTAAATCACTCCTCCCGCTCTAGGTGTCTTCCCAAACTCATGTTCTCAAACCAGACGGCGTTGTTCGCCGCCGTCGAAGCCCAACTCTTCAGCCTCATCGACACAACCAACTCACCAACCCCACTCCACCAAGCTTTCCGCGTCTTCTCCTACCTCGGCCTCCTCTCCAACCTCCTCGCCACAACCTCTGCCCTCTTCGTCCTCGAACGCATCTCCGGTCTCTCTACACGCGCACGCAAACTCGCTCTCGTACCCGGCTCACTCCCACGCCAAGTCGCAGACGGCATCCCACTTCCACCCGAGTTGCTGCACCCGCTCAAGGAGACTGCGCTTCTGCGTGCCTTTGGGATGGACGCGACGTGGGGGTATACGATTGGGATGTTTTATTTGTTCGCGTTTGCGGGGTGCATCTCGATTTTTGTGCAGTTGTCGTTGTATTTGTTTATTCGGGAGCCTGTGGCGGTGGCGGTCGTGCTTACGGCGCTGGTGATGTTTGGGCTGACGCCGTTGGTGGTGCTTGCGCTGAGGATTGTGTACGAGTTTTTGTTTGACTAGGAGTGGGTTTTGATTGGATATTGGCTTTTGCTTTTGTGCTGCTATCAGATACCTCTGTATCTAGCGGGATTTGTACGAGTGAATATGTGGAAGTTAGACTCAACGCATACAAATGATCTCCGCCATTGTCAGCCTGGCTTGTCAGATTCCCGTCAGTTGCGAAGCAGTGTGGATGCAATAGGGTCGGAGCGGACTCGACTAGTAATCCCGGATGGTGTTAATGATGTATGCGGTACGTGAGGAGTGAGGGGGGAAGACTCTATCAGCGCCTCGCCTATCAACAGTCTCGAAAGAGAAATCCCGCTCAGGGTACAACGCCAATCGTTGTTCCCAACCGAGTCGGATACATTACGTAAACTGGCTCTGTCCGTGTTCCAGAACCTGACCTCGTCGAACGTACGACGCGCCCACCGCCTGAGCGACGAAGTGCTGGTACAAAGCTGCTGGGATCGTTCTCCAGAGACACCAACGACATTGCTCGGATTCAATCACATCTTGGTCTAAACTACTTGATACAACAATATGCCTCCAAAACGGAAAAGCAATGTCAAGGCTGCCGTGCACCGTGTCGGGAATGGCCTACGCTATCTGTTCCGTAGTCACCCAGCCACCGAATCAAATACCAAGTCTACCAGAAACCTGAAGAATACTGACTGGGATGGGCTCGAGCGATTTAGCGGTGTACTGATGGGGAACCTCGGCGCGTTCGGACCACTCAAGTCTAGCATCGATCGATTTTCAGAATGTGTCAAGATGTTCGAGGTGTGAAAAAGACGCACAGTTCTCGTCAATACGTTACGCTGACTCTTCTGATGTGCGGTGGTCTGACTAGGAGCAAGCCCGGGCTCGCGAGGAACACAAAAAACTCGGCAATGATCTGAACGACCTCTTTACCGTTCTTGCACAGCACTTCGAAGAGGCAGACCCCGCGCGCACACCTCTTGACAGTTTTGGAGCTCTTGCTCGGTGGGTCGCAGGAGCACGCACGGTCATAATAGAGCTAACAGATGACAAAGGGGCATTGATGAGGAGACCAAATGGCTCGACAGTGAAGGCGATAGCCGGCCGAATAACGACGGGGACAATACAAAGGGTGTGGATGAAATACTGGGGTGCTACCGCTGGGTACGGACCTTACTCGCGTTGTTTGCGGTAGGTTTGATCCGGGAATTATGGGATGTCCATGAGTGACAAATCGGCTGCAGATGAACGAAAGCGCGAAGATGTGGAGGGTGGGTGACGATGAAGCAGTGAGTCATCAATAGCGCCTGCATTAACTCAACTGAGCAAGGCATCGTGCACTCCAGAATACGCGCCTGAAACTGTTACACGACCTTCCGAACGCACACTATCGTGCTGTTGGCTCAACGGGTGTGCGTCGAACTGGGTGTACACCAACCACACATATCGACGTTTTACAAGACCTACGAGATTGGATACACTACGGCAAGTTCCAAAAGGTGTACTGGTTAAGCGGCATTGCTGGGACTGGCAAGACGACGATCGCATATAGTCTGTGCCAGGACCTGGAGAACTCGGGCAAGCCAGCTGCCAGCTTCTTCTGCTCTCGAGATTTGCCGGAATGTCGAGACGTGAAACGCATATTCCCCAGCGTGGCCTACCAACTGTCGCAGCTGTCACGGCCGTTCCGATGTGCGGTCTCCAGTGCACTCGAGCAAGATCCTGAAGTGTGCAATCAGCCAATCGATGAACAGTTCAAGAGACTGCTCGTTGTGCCACTCCAAAACGTTGGACATACGTTTGGGGTTGATGTGGTCGTCGTAATCGATGGACTCGAGGAATGCGAAGACAAGGATGGGGTAGATCGGATACTAAATGCCTGCTTCCAGGAGTCGTCTGGCTTGCCTGTCAGGTTCTTGATCACCAGCCGCCGAAATCCAGGGATGTTGGGGCGGATGCTGGCGAGTCAAGGTGGACTAAGGCGAGCGGAACTTCGATTGCATGAGGTCGATCGTATCGTCGCGCAACAAGACGTCAGGACGTACTTGAACACCGGGCTGGAGGGCTTCGGTCTGTCTGATACTGATCTCGAGCGTCTCGCAAAGCAATCGGGAGGGTCGTTCGTCTACGCAACTTCTGTCATAAAATATCTCACCCATGGCGGTTTCTCTGGGATGGCCGAACGGCTGAAGCGACTACTGGGTGCCGCCTCCTGGGTAGAAAACGCTAATAACCAGCATATTGACACGATGTATACCGCGATAATTGAGGAAGCGCTCGACAACAGCGGTTTAGACGAGCCTAGAACAGCAGATATGATGCTTGTGCTTCGTACTGCGGTCTGCGCGCGAGAGTCTCTCACACTGCACGACATCGCTGAATTATTGGGGCTGGATTTCTCTACTTTGGCCAACACTACGCTGCATCTATTGCTCCCCACAATGCAGGTTTCGACCCCGAGTGGGCTAGGGATAACCCTACACGAATCATTCTCCAAATACCTGATAGATCGGCAGCGCTCTGGTAGATTCCACTGCGATGGTGAACGGGACAATGCATTCCTTGCTCAATCGTGCCTCCGTCTTATCGGCGCAGCGAGTCCAGCATTCAATATCTGCGACCTCGATTCATCTTACTTGCTAGATCGAGAGGTTGCCGACATCGATGAGAAAGTGAACGAGGCGATTTCGCCAGGGCTGTGGTATGCGGCTCGACACTGGGGAACCCACCTGGCGCTAACTCCAGCCTCCGATGACCTTTTGACTGGACTGCACGACTTCTTATCGGGGCGGCTGTTATTGTGGATGGAAGTTGTGAATCTCCGTGATCAGATGCCCGATGCAGCAAAGTTACTCCATAGCGTGCACATACGACTGCAGGTACGTGGGGGTACATGGATGTGCAGGATAACTACTGACTGACTCGCAGCAGGTGGAATGCCCAACCAACATTCAGGACCTTCTCCACGATTCATGGATGTTTGTGGAAGCATTCTCATCCAGCGCGGCTTCCGAGAGCACGGCACACATATACATCTCTGCGCTAGGGCTCTGGCCTGCGGATAGACCAGTATCGACTCACTACATGCCCATGCTTCGAAGCATTGTGAAGAGAACGGCGGGAAATAACCCTTACCCCTGGCATGTGGGCCCTGGGGAACCTGTTTACCAGCCATCCAATTGTCGCGAACGCGAGGTGTGGTCAGTCGCGTACTCCCCCGACGGCGCACACATCGCGTCTGGTTATTTTGACGGGTCCATCCGGATCTGGGACGCACAGACTGGCCAGCCTGTGGGTCAGCCGCTCAACGGTCATACAGGCGCGGTCAACTCTGTCGCGTACTCCCCCGACGGCGCGTACATTGCGTCTGGCTCTGGTGACAGGACCGTCCGGATCTGGGACGCACACACTGGTCAGCCTGTGGGTCAGCCGTTCGGCGATCACACACATGATATTTGGTCGATTGTGTATTCCCCCGACGGCGCATACATTGCGTCTGGCTCCGGTGACGGGACCGTCCGGATCTGGCGCGCAACCACTGGCCAGCCTGTGCGTCGACCACTCAAGGGTCACACAGACTGGGCCCACTCGGTTGCGTACTCCCCCGACGGCGCACACATTGCGTCCGGCTCTTTTGACGGGACCGTCCGGATCTGGGACACACGTACTGGCATGCTTGTGGGCGAGTCACTCGACGGTCCCATAAGCTTGGTCAGCTCAGTTGTGTACTCCCCCGACGGCGCATACATTGCATCTGGCTGTGGCGACGGGACCGTCCGGATCTGGGACGCACAGACTGGCCAGGCTATGGGTCAACCACTCCACGGTCATAGAGACCAGGCCAACTCTGTTGCATACTCCCCCGATGGCGCATACATTACATCTGGCTCTAATGACAGGGCCATCCGGATCTGGGACGCACACACTGGCAAGCCTGTCGGTCAGCCACTCAATGGCCACGCGGACAGGGTCAACTCTGTTGTGTACTCCCCCAGCGGCGCATACATTGCGTCTGGTTCGAGTGACGGGACCGTCCGGATCTGGGACGCACACATTGGACGTGGAGTGCAATTGCCTGAAGCACTTTCGCAGCCAAACCGCCCGGGCACCTACCCTGCCAATCGCTCCCTCATTCCTCCATCCCTTACTCAGTATGTCACTCGTATCTCGAAGAAGCGTCCTCCTGCCATCAACAGCTCTCCTATGCTCACACGTATGTCCACCAACCTTTTATCCATCTTTGGCTCACTAACCAATTCATCCCAAATCTGGTGGTACCGTTCTCCAGGGCCGTCAACCCCCACGGCTGAAATCCTACCACACCATTGGGTACTGGATGACCATGGGTGGGTGGTCAACGCTCGGCAGGAGCGAGTCATCTGGGTCCCACACGACTTGCGGGGGTTCATTGTGTTCTCACCTACTGTGATGATCATCCCGCTTAGTAACCATGTGATTCTAGACTTCCGCGATGCCAAACTTGGGACTGAATGGCGGGGTTGCTTTGACTCAAGTCGACTTTGTACTTGACTAATCCAATTAAATAGTTCATCGTTCACGTTTTTATTTCTTTCACGTTGCAGTTTGGTCAGCGAAGGACTGTATTGCGTACCTTACTGTGGTTCTGGTTCCCGCTCGGGTTCGGCTCAGTCCGACTCTACCGTCCGGGACTTTCTCCGTTGGCTGCGGCTGGCGTCGGGAGGTACGTGGGTCGCATCTTGTTCCGGGTGCGTGGCAGCTGGACGTAACATCAGCCGACGTATTTACCAGCCCCTTTTATTTCGCCTGCCAATCTTACCCGGACAAATAAGCGGTCACGAGGGGTTAGCCACAAGCCACATCATCACAACCGCAACACGCTCCCATCCGCACGTGACCGCGTCCTCATCTCCCCTCTACTTCTCCACCGTTACAATGGCCACGAAACTCGCACCCAAAACCAAAAAAGCCATCACCCTCAAAGGCTCAACTCAAATCGTCACCGAGTTCCTCAAATACGCGTCATACACGATCCTCTACCAACGCGGTGTTTACCCGCAAGACGATTTCCATTTTGTAAAAAAGTACGGTCAGACGTTGCTTGTGAGCCAGGACCCAGCGCTGGAACGGTATTTAGATACCGTGTTGAAGCAGGTGCATGGTACGTGGCGGTGTGCTGGAAAAAGAGACCAGTACTAATTTGGTTCACGCAGAGTGGATTATGAAGGGAGACGTGTCGCAGATTGTGCTGGCGATTCTATCACGCGAGACGGGCGAATCTCTCGAACGCTGGACGTTTGATATCCACCTGACGGAGCCGGCCGCCGGTGTGCTCGAGGGAACGTAAGCCCTCTTTCCTGCCCTCTGCTTCTCCAACCCGACTCACACCTTGTCTCCAGCGCCGCATCCAAACCCGACTCGGAAATCCAATCCGAAATTCGCGCGATCCTCAAACAAATAAGCAGCGCCATCACGTTCCTCCCCGATCACTACGACCCCACCACGTTTAAACTCCTTGCCTACACGCGCGACAATGGACAGCAGCCCGTCGAAGAATGGGTTGGGAGCGACGCGCACTTGTTGCCCGCTGGCGAGGCGCAGCAAGTCAAGTTACGGAGCTTTAGTACAGACTTGCACAAAATCGAAGCGATGGTCGCATACCGGTATAACGCCGAAGGGGCGTGAGCATATTAAGGGGGTTTGCATGGTCCGGTATTTGCATGTTTCTCCTTTGATGTATCGTATAAATATGCAGCTTTCGTTGTTTTCCTCGCAGATGGATATACATTCACATTTATTTCACGATTCGACGAGCTATCATAATACACAATTTACTTGTTCTCTTGATCTTGATCTATTCGATTTATCCAACAACATTGACACCACGCGGCAGACGCGGCTCGCCATCCTTGTATGGTTCCTACAGACAAAAACCATCAATTTCCCGACCACGACAGGGGCCTTGGAACTCACCCCAGCCTCCTCGCGCGCTAAATCGTTCAACCACGCGCCATTCGGCTTGATAAACTCGCCTTTGCTAAACTTGCTTCCCAAATACAACCACGCCAGCGCGTTGCCAATGGTGGAAACCTCGTCCGAGACATTATTCCGTGCAAACTCGCTGATCTGGTTGTAGAGCTCGCGGTTCGTCCAGAGGTCGTACAAGTGCTGCGCAACGGCCGTGGTGTCGCCGACGTCGACAAGGAAGCCCGACTTGCCGTGTTGAATCTGGAGCGGAATACCGCCGGCGCGGGTTGCGACGACAGGTTTGCCGTGGTGGAGCGCTTCGGAGACTTTGACTTCGAAACCTTCGCGGAGCGAGAGCTGGAGGACGACAGTCGCGTTGGTGAGGAGCGCGTTGAGCACTGTGGGCGGGAGGATGGGAGACGGAGAGGCAACGGGTCAGTCGGAACCAAACTGGGACGAGCCGAGGCGGGACGTACTCTGATCGCTTGGCCCAATACGCATCACGACGATGTCGTTCGAGTATGGCGCGTACTCCGGAAGCTCGAGCAGCGCCATCGTCTCGTCGAAAATGATACTCGCATCTGGATCATCAATCGCCCCATGACCGCAGATCAGTAGTTGGGGTGTCCTATTTGCTGGCCTTTTCCCCCACGCCAAGTCAACACTTTTCCCCACAGGAAGAGATCAAATGGACTTACAGAATCTCGTCGAGTCTCTTCCTCAACTTGCAGAACGAGTCGATCACATCCGGGATACCTTTACTCGGGTCAAAGCGCGCGATCTGCGCAATGTAGAGTCGGTCGGGCCAGTGCAGGCGGTTCTGGCGCGCTTCGGAGCATTGGCGGCGGAAGAGGTTCATATAGTAGTCGAGATCCCAGTCGCCGAGTGGCTTGGAGAGGCCGTCAAGCCTGTTTGGGTGGGGAGTAAAAAAATAGGAAATATGTGAGTGGCTCGTTCAGGATCCCAAGAGCGCGACTGACCAATCCGTTGCAGCTCCCAACAATGTCAACTTTTCATTCGGAACTTCCTTGGGTACGAACTTGTTCACCGGGTGACCTATGCCCCCACGTCAACATCTCTGCGCCTAACCCTCTCAACGACACTCACTAATAAACAAATCGGCCAACTGAATTCGATCCCACAAATACTTCCATACCTCGGCCTGAGGACTTCCCTCCTTGTGGACGAGATCGGACCGGATTTCGATGTGCGAGCGGTAGATGATCGGCAGATCGGGGCGGGCTTTTTTTATCATGGGGATGAGGCCGGGCATCTGCCGAAGTTTTGTTAGAGAGGACGAAGGACGAGAGGAATGGGACGAACCTGCGGATCATCGATAAAGGCAACATCGACACCTCCTGGCGCGAGTGGTCCTCCCTCGCTCACCCAGTACCGACTTTTCAACAAATTAGCCACTCACGACAAAATATCAAAATCCGAGACTCACTTGGCATTATACTCGATCCACTCGGTAAACTCTTTCTGGCGCTCCAGGGTGAGGCGGAGATCAGGCGCTGCGACGCCTTGGAGGATGTTGTGGTTGTTCTTGGTCGTGCGGAAGACGGCCGGCGACGGTTTCGGAACGTACCACTTGCAATCGACGCCGACGATCGTCAGGAAACGGATCAGGGCGTGGCGCATCTGGGTTCATCCATCGTCAATCCCTCGTCTCTCGAACAAAACGCTACGACTGACCAGCGCGACACCTCCACCCTGCGGTGTGCTCGAAAAGAACCCAATCTTGACACCACGGTCCCGGAGATCCTTGGCATAGTGCATTACCGCGTTCCACGTCGGATCGCGCGTCGTCCTGCGATAATACTCGACCCCGTCGAGCAAATGGATCTTGCCCGCGGCATCGACCTCGACCTCGTTCCGGTATCCGATCGACAAACGCGGGACGTGCGTCGGACCAAAGTACATGACACATTTGCGGACGGCCGAGTCGGCTTGCTCGTCGACATTGCGTGGCGTGCCCGTCGAGTGCGAGTCACCCGAGATGGACGTGACCTTGAGCGTGTCGGAGACAGTCTTGAGCAGAGCCTCGCCCTTGGCCGGGTCGCCGCCTGGGCCGCCGTCGGCGCGCGAGACGGGCAGCCCGGGGCGGAGCGACTTGTTGATGGTGCGTACGGGGAAGAGCTGCGGGGAAAACGCGGGGTCAGCGGGGCGACACGCGAGATGCAAAATTGAAACGCGGCGGCGCACCATCGGGACGACATCGAGCTCGAGCCAGAGGCGGCTGGCGAGGTTCGGGGCAAGGTCGGCGAGGAACTGGGTGATGCCGCACGCGACAAACTTGAGCAGGTGGTCCGTGCTGAACTGCATCAGCGCCTTGATCACATAGTTCTCGGCGACGCCGGGGGCCTTGCTCGGGTGTTGGGCGAGCTTGATCTTCTCGGACACGTAGTCGATCGTGTACGAGCCGTCGTGGATGCTGATCCCGACCTGGATCGACAGGCCGTCGGCGAGCACGTTGGCGGCGATACCCGCGTACATCGGCGTGAGCTGCACATGGGTGTTGCGCGGCGCGCCCTGCGGGATGGTGGTCGTCCCGCCAAAGCCGGACAGACGGCGTTTGCTCGCGGTCGAGGTGGGTTTGTCGGACATGGTGGTGTGGTCGTTGTCCTCTGCAGGCCGCGGGTGTTATATGCGCTTTTGAATAAGGCAGAGGGCACGAGATCAGAGCCAATCGCACCATCGCGTCTTGATCTTCCCGCTCCACTCGTCTCCCACCCTGCCGAATCCCGCCCACCACCCTTGTCGTCACTAATCCCGTCGACGCCGAAACACCATTCTCCGACGTTGCCGCCCTTGCCGTCGGCCGACGTCATTCATTTCAGGGGCGACTTCTCATCAGGGGCTAGCCTCGCGTTCGACGCGTGAATCAGTCACCTGACCGTGGATCGCCTGGGCTTGGGCAGAGATGGCAAGTCGCCGCATGCTGCAGAGCCAGCTGCGCGTTGTTATCGCGGTCGCGAGGCGGAACTGAGGTCGATGGTGCAGTGTCTAAGGAATCAAAGTTTAGCGTGGCCTCGTTGATCACTGCTCGTGGTGTCCTGATTAGGCTCTTGATGCTCAAAATCACCTTGACCAGTACGAGTCAGCTCGAGTTACCACATAATCGACGCACGCCGAAGCCACCCGGCAAAGTACCCATACCGTCAACCAATTGCTGCCCACCGATTTGACGAGAACCAGTAGCGACAAGGGAATCCAAATTAAATTTGATTTGGGTGGGTGAAGTTGCCATATGCACGCTTGCCGGGCAAGGTGGACTCGCGAGCTGTTCAGTAAGCCGTGGACTGGATCTCTTCTCCATACCGTCGAAGAGCTGGGGAAGCATGGGGGCTCATGTTACAGTACATTCGAGGACCACGAGCATTAAACCACACGTCACGTGACCCACAACAACCGTTACACTGTAACCCGGGCACAACACCATCAAGTGTATGCGCCAAATGGGCAGAGTTGCGGCACGTTCAGGGTAGAAGTATATCGAGCCCCGCAGAATGTGTTTGAAGTGTGCGGCCACACGTTCTTAACGAGGCTTACCTGTACGGCTGGATCTTCCGTTGAGAGCTTTGCGGATAAATCAGAGGTGCTCGTTGGGCGTGCTGGTGAGAAATGTCGACAAGGGAGGGAAGGAGACTTGTTAGAGTCGAAGTTGCCCATAATAAATGCGAGAGTAGCATAAAATAGTATCGTGGACGAGGAACAAAAGACAGCATATAGACCCCGATTCGCGTTTCGGAAACTAGTTGACCAAGATTAGCATAAAGATCACAAAGGAATTCGGCAGTGAGTTGCATACTTTGGATTTTGAAGGTACGTACGATGGTCGGCGTTCTCTCATCCCTCCCACGCTCTTTGAGGCCATCAAGGCAAACGTTATAGACTATGTACATTACAAATACAATTCACGACTACACATTCTACACCAACAAAACCAGCACAACCATAAGGTGACAGATCAGACATATTCAGCAACAAAAGCCCCCCACTTCTCAATTATTGGCTGGACAACGCTCTCCCATTCCTTCCCTTTAAGTTCACCAGAAGTGACGCGCTTAAATGTGAATATTTCCCGGTGTGTCTTCTTGCCTGTGAACGGTCAAATGATGAGTAGTTAGGCGCCCCCGGGGAGAAAAAACTCACAGTCAATACACGGCTTCCTCTCAACTTTCGATGGCTTTCTTCGAGATGCCGCCATCTGGCTACCGGCTCCTTCCGGGTTCATAAATTCGGGGTTCAAATGCAAAGAGTTCGAAGCCACGTCTTCCAGCTCTATATGGATCAACTCTAGGTAGCTGCATTTTAGACCCACAAGCTCATCGGGCTAATGGTACTCACCTTCGATTCGGCGAGGATATTCTACGGCTTTCCCCGGCTTGATTGTTCCCCTTAGCATGCTAACCGCACCATTGACGTACTGGCTACCATCTTCATCGCCCCCCGACGTACAGGGCGGCCACGACCCACGCAGCACTATGCGTTTCGACGGACACTGTCTCTCCCACTCGTCAAGACGCTTGGTCATATTTGTGGAAAATCCGACTTTGATGTGTACTAGGTCGGGAGTCGCAGGGTCTATATGTGCCTCGCGTGAGTTTCAGGAGCTGTTGCGCGAGACGCATAGACCCACCAATGATCTCAAACGCATATACGTAGCCAGGGGCATCATCTATCCAAGGTGGCTTCGCCATCGCAGCCCTTAGCTTGAGTTGCGTCTCTGTACTGAGAAAACGCGGGATCCAGACTGACGGTGGCCATGTGTTAGGGTGCTTCCAGAGGAGGTAATAGCCAGTGCTCACTTGCAAACTCGACAAATGTGTCGCTTTTCTGGTGTGAAAAGAACCCGTTCTGGTCCAGCATTTTACCAGCATGCGAGAAGCAAAATGTTCCGCTCGACTTTGCCCCGAGAAGGCGTCGACATCTAAGACCGGTCCTAGCGGCGATGGCCGTGCACTGGTTCTTAGGTTTAATTGTATCTGGTGGAGGCTCTGAAATGGCACGTGGTTGTCTTGGCACATCATCAGACAGGCCGGTCCGAGTGGGTAAATTCGGAGCAGACTTGCGAGGCCCCCGCTTCCGACTGGGTTGTTGGGGGTCTGTGTTGGGTTGAATATTAGGATGAACTGGAATTTGACGACTTAGGGAGTGCAAAAATGCCAGGGAACGAGTCGGGGTAGTATCGCCCAGTTCCTCTTCGTCCCTGCAATCAAATAATGAGCAGGTATTCATGCGGCGATAAAATTCAGTAGCCTACTTGTTGTCGTCTCGCGTAAATGAGGAGTCTGCGGATAAAATGCTCAAGTTCGCGAGAGCTTCCGCAAGAGCCTCAGTGTCGATGTTGAGGTGGAGGCGAAGGTTCAGAGCCATGTCGAGATAAAAGAGCCTCAAGTCCCAAGCGAGGATCCAGGAGGGTAGAACAAACGGCTTCGATTTGGGGTAGGAGACGGATCGTTATAACTGGTGGCTTGAGGCGCTCAGAATGTCAGCGGCGGCTTGCGATTATGCTTCACCGATACTGAACCAGTGGCAGTGCTACCTTGTTCCCTCAGCCACTTCCTTTGTGGTCGACCAAAAAAGGGACAATGAGCTGTGTGTGCAATCCATATAAGGTAATTGCTTGGCAATGCCCATCGCCAGGCGACGCTCCAGGAACTCGGCAGTTATCCGGAGTGCACTTGCCCGGTGGCACATCTAGAGACACACAGATGTTGGGTACCCATCCTGAGGAAATTATATTCCCACACAATGCGGCCATACCTCAAAGGTTCGTGTCATCGTTGTTCCAAGCCCCGAAGCACGTTGTTCCGTCGGAAAGAGTATTGTGAAAGGCGGTTCACATGAAATAGTGGACGTTCTTGCGCTGGATTGAGTGGCTCCCCTCTGGTGAAGTTTTGCCCTAGAAACTGGTGTCTGGAGCCATATTGTTTAATTCAGCGGTTTCGCTGCCTGCCTGGGTCAAAGTCGCACTGATGGCGCATCTTATAAAAGTCTACTTGGCTGTATGACTGTCGCGCTTGTCACGCTCATTTGGGTGTCTATTATTAGAGGATAATGTGTATGTACTGTTCTGTTGTGGTTTTGATCCCAGCCCCTTGTCCTCAGGCCGACGGACTTGACCCTACTTACGAGTGTCCCCTGACTTAACCGAGCCAGAAGTACGGCGTGGCTGAAAATCAAGCAACTACTGCTAGTACATTCCCTCCGTGGTTAGGGATTTGATTGGCTTCGCCAACATTCAGGCGTATGAAACCCTCCCTCACGGCTCCCGACCATAAATTAAACACAGCCGACCGAGCCATCCGATACCTGTAGTAACAAGCGCCAACCATGAGAGGAAAACATAGAGGGTTGGCTTACCAACACCGTGGGTCAGGTAGTATCCCACCTTAACCACGTATTTTGGAGCTTCGTACGACCCACCCTAACAGAGGGTCACCAGTGAAAGTTAAATTAACCAGTGAAACCTCCATCGAGTGTATGCGCCGAATGGTTAGAGTTGCGACACGTGCACGGTAGAAGTATATCGAGCTCCGTGGAACATGTTTGAAGTGCGGCTCTAACGAGGCAATTACACGTACGATTAAATACTCGCGGATCAACTAGAGATTTGCTCGTTGGACATGCTGGGAAGGAATTTTTGTTAGGGTCAAAACTACTAGTAATAAATGTGAGAGTAGCGCGTGTGGACGAGGAACGAGGAACAGCATAGTCTCCTATGCTCATTGAGGCCAAGTCAGATCTTCTGGGCTATGTACATTACAAATGCAAATCGACAAAACCAGCACAACTTAAAGTGACTGATTAAACATATTCAGCAACAAAAGCCCCCCACTTCTCGATTATTGGCTGGACAACACTCTCCCATTCCTTTCCTTTGAGATCACCAGAGGTTATGCGCCTAAACGTGAATATTTCCCTGTGCACTTTCCGGCCTGTAAATAGTCGAAGGATGAGTGGTTAGGTATCCTTAGAGAAAAACTACTCACAATCAATACACTGCTTCCTCTCAACTTTCGATGGTTTGCTTCGAGATGCCGTGGTCGGGCTGCCTGTTCCCTCCGACTTTATAAATTTGGGGTTAAAATGAAAAGAGTTCGAGGCCACGTCTTCAAGCTCTATATGGATCAACTCTAGATAGCTGCATATTAGAGTCATCAAGCTTATTGGGCTAATGGTACTCACCTTCGATTCGACGGGGGTATGTTACGGCTTTCCCCGGCTTGATTGTTCCCCTTAGCGTGCTAACTGCACCATTGACATACTGGTTGCCACCTTCGTCATCTCCCGGCGTACAAGACGGCCACGACCCACGCAGCACCATTGGTTCCGATGGACATTGTTTCTCCCACTGGTCAAGACGCTTGATCATATTTGTGGAAAATCCGACTTTGATGGATACTTTGTTGGGAGTAGCAGGATCTGTGTGCCGTGTGCGAGCTTCAGAAGCTGTGTAGCTCAGACGCACGGACCCACTAATGATCTCAAATGCATATATGTAGCCGGGGACGTCCTTTGTCCGAGCTGGCTTGGCCATCGCAGCTCTTAGTTTGAGTTGCGTCTCCACGCTCAGGAAACGAGGAATCCACGCTGGTAGAGGGGATATATCAGAGTGTATTTGGCAGAAACGAGAGCCAGTGCTCACTTGCAAACTCGATCAATGTGTCGCTTCTCTTGTGTGAAAAGAATCCCCGGTCGCGCATCACTGTCTTCACATGCTGAGAGCAAAACGTCCCGCTCGACTTTGCCTCAAGACTATGTTTACACCTATCCCCGGTCCGAGCAGCGATAGTCGTGCACTGGTTGCTATCCTCGATCGTATCTGGCGGAGGCTCCGAAGAGGCGCGCGGTTGTGCCGATATGTCCGTAGCCGGAGTACAAACAATCGCCACCTAATGCATTTCCTCCATGACCAGTGATTTGACCTACCCCGCCGGCATTCGGGCATCTGTAACCCTCCTCCCCCCTGCTCTTGATGCCCCATAAAACACAATGCACTGGGCCCGCAAATGCTGGTGGCAGGGTTGAATCAAGAGAGGAAAAGGGGAAATCACTAGGAAGGTTGGGGCTTTCCCCCAGGTAAAACGACAGGAAAATGTAGTGAAAGGGCAGAAGAACGGAAGTCTTTAGCGGGTAAACGTTTTACCGCCAGATTTTCTCATTGTTTCCCCCCTAGAGAATTGAGGTCGTTAACAATCCAGTGAGCAAGGTGGCCACCATTGGAAGGCCTTAGCCTCGAGGAGCATGCTATTTCGCCTCAAACTGCTTCAGCAACACGCGCTCGATTCGCAGGAAAACATTTGGACAGTTGAAGTCCCCCCACTGCATATATAACTCTTGTTCACCCTCACTCCCGACGCTCACTGGAAGTTTCAAGGTAGGTGGTAGATGAAGGCATGGTTTACTGGCTATTTACATCGCAGACGCACGTGAATGAATGACGCCCGCATACGCAAAACTAACATAAAGTAAAAGCAGTGTCTCAGACGCACTTGACAACAAACAACCCCCACTTCACAATTATTGGCCGGACAACGCTCTCTCCTTTCCTTCATTACTGTTTGCAAAATAGTTGGTGGGGCGCTTGTTTTTTGGAACAAATAAATACCGCCGGTTTTAAGCCCTGTACGGATTAACTAGAGAGTGTACCAGAGTTGTAGCACTACAGGAGTGGCCGCACGGATGAGGCGAATTGATCTATGGAAATAAAACAGCAGAATTCCGAGTTTGAGAAAATAGCCCCTAACCCCTGGGAGCTCTTCGGCCCTTCACGACACAACCAGACCAGCTACGAGCTAAAGGAGAACATACAAATACTCTAGAGCCCTATATAATTTCATGAAGCTATAAAATGAAGTCGGTCAGAACAAGCAAAAAATCCGACGTTTTGAACGGGTTGGTTTTGCATGTTTGACCCCACCCATAGTGTCACTATATCCCGTACTTGTTTTTATAGATGTACACGCAGGGGCTCTAGGAGCATTTCTATATACTCGGTTTGCTCATAGCTGGTCTGGTTGTGTCGTGAAGAGCCGAAGAGCTCTCGGGGGTTAGGGGCTATTTTCCCAAACTCGGAATTTTGCTGCTTTATTTTCATAGATCAATTCGCCTCATCCGTGCAATAATTTTTGTAATGCTACAACCCCTTTACGTCCTCCAGTTCGTGCGTGAAGGGCTCACTCAACGAAAACCGTCCGTGACTCGTGACCGCTCATAACCGCCCAAACGCTCGTGAGCGTTCCTGAGTCGCAGAGGATTTTGCTGAGCAAAACCGGTGGTATTTATTTGTTCAAAAAAGTAAGCGCCCCGCCAGATATTTTGCAAACAGCAATAAGAAGAGCACTAACTCAAACTTTGGCCCGTGCTGAAGGAGTAGTAGAAACCAGAGCCGAAGTGAACAGTCCTGGTCAGGTCCGCCAGGTATTTACGTAATCCACCAGCACAGCATGGGATTCGAAGTTTGTAAGAACCACCACCTGTGCCAGAGGTCACTCTCAGGTTCTATTGGATCAATCCTCTTCTTGTATTATCAACGGTGTTACTACAAAATGGTGCAATCGCGCCGCGGCTCGCGCTAGGGGATTACAATGGCACAATAAACGGAGGCAGGATCGATCGTATGACTATTTTCAAGTCTCGGCGCACGGCCCCCATCCGCCGTCACACCCTCCCCTCTTGCCCAGCCACAGTAACTTCTCTTCGCTGGTTCAGTCCCGCGAAACTTCTATCTTAGCTACTGATTCCGCGACTGCGCACGACGATATCAAACCTTTTCTCGATCCCATTGGAGTTTATAATAGTCTCTTTTATTTATATTAGCAACACACACCTAGGATCACCTAAATCTTGACCACTCGCCTGCCGTGCCGTCCTATTCTCACGCACTTGACATTGCCTTGATGACGCAGTTACTCAGCAACTCTGGCCCGCCGCAGTCGATAGGCTGTCCACAATGCCCGCACACCCTGTCGGCGAGTCGCAGTCGCACGACAAGCAGGATCTACTCCACTTCTCACCATGCGCGGGTGACCTACATCCACCGACGAGGCGTGAATTCCAGACGTTTGAGGGTACGCTTCTGACCGGCTCGTCTCGAGATGTCGGGTCACTTATAAAAACCCATACTCTGGGGCCTGAGTTCCGCATCCTCTGCGTTGAGTTCCTTTGCTTCGATCTGACAGCCATGGACCCTACCCACCGCCCGCCCCCGGTGCCTGCAACCCGGCCGCCTGGGATATCCAGTCACAATCTGGTGTTCTATATCGACATGGCTCTCGTCGGTGTTCTAGGTGTCATTACGCTCGCCTATCTTCCTCGCACCGTTGCTCGCTATGTTCATAAATCCTCTCGGCGTGAGGGCTGGCTCTTGCGTCGGGCTCGTGTCAGCTCCACACCCGCTCGCTCGCTACAGAACAACGATCTTCTGGTTTCAAACAGTCGCGGCTTGCAATACCCTCCCGACCGCTTCATCTCTGTCTCTGCTGGTGCGCTGGCCTCCCACTCGGCCCCATCCTCCACTATCTCGCGCCCCCAAAAGGATTCCGCGCCCACCCCAGGCGCACACCCGCCTCCACCCCATTTCCGCCCCTACACTTCATATATCCCAACTCTCGGACGCATCCTCGACTACCACATTCTCGGCCTCACAATCCACCAACTCATTGTTCTCGGGGCTTACATTTTAATCACCGCCATCGCCTTATTCTACCGGTCGAACCCAACGACCAACGCCTCACGCGCCGGATACGTGGTCATGTCCCAGATGCCGATTGTTTTTGCGTTGGGGACAAAGAATAGTGTCGTCAGCTTGTTGGCTGGAATTAGTTACGAGAAGGTATGTGTGGCCTCTCGAGGTGCAACTGAGGGATTCAGCTGATGCGTTGTTTTAGTTAAATTTTCTCCATCGATGGGTGGGACGAATTATGTTTATCGCAGCATTGTTTCATTTTGTCGGATGGCGTAAGTGCATTCCCTGGAAAGGTGGTTTATTATTGCTGATGTTTCTTATATATAGTCGTGTTATGGACAAAGTTGGGAATAACACGCAAAGCAGGCAAGTCGTTTTGCATTGTCTATGAGCCAAGTTTATCATACGTGATCTAGTTCAACATAACCCATGGGGACTCGTCGCCTTCTTCGCCCTCTGTTTTTCTGCCCTCGGATCTCACCCTTGGATCCGCTCGAGGCTGTATACCCTATTTTGGCATTCACATATCATCGGCCTGCTGGCTCTACTGGTTGGGGTAAGTACTTCTCCATCATCTTTATGAATCGACAGGTTAAATGTCCTCCTAGGTGTGGAAGCACCAACCTCAAGTTGCCGTCCCTTATGTCGCAACCTGCATTGCACTCTATAGCATCGACCAACTCGCTTGTATTGTCAAAACGCGCTTGCGCAAGGCCACCCTAACTCCTCTTCCCGAACTTGGCAGTACTCGAGTTCAAATTCTCGGCGTAAAAAAGGGCTGGGCCGCGGGTCAACATGTCCGCCTCCGTGTTCTTTCATTTGGTGTTGGGTGGCTTGGGTGGACCGAGGCCCATCCGTTTACGGTACGATTTGTTTGGTCATTTGTTTGTGGTTTGTTTTGGGTGCTGATGATAATTCTACAGATTGCGAATGCGGCCAGTAATTCGCCTGACGAGCTAACACTTATTTGTAAGATCGCTGGGGATTGGACGTCGGGGCTATACAAGATGGCGAGCGGGGGGTCGAAGGGTGACCACCGTGCCGCATATGTTCTGGTCGACGGACCCTATGGTGAGTCTCGCTCCGTAATTCATTTATATATCTAATTCAACCATGCCAGGTGGACCTGGGAATACGATGTTTACCAGCTTTAGCGGCGTGATGCTGGTTCTCGGTGGTAGCGGAATCACGTTCGGCACCTCGGTTCTTGAAGATATCGTTGCCAAGTCAATACGTGGGGACTCACGTGTGTTGTGCCTGCACTTTATTTGGGTAGTTCAACACCCTTGTGAGCATGAAATTTCTACTTCGCCCTGGCAGTCCGGCTAACCAGCTATACAGCTGCATCCGTCTCGTTCTTGTCCTCGTTCACCGAGCTCGTTCAACGTGCAACGATAGTACCCGACCTGCAGCTCTCTATTTCGGTATTTTACACCCGAGGGTCCGGCGAACCGTTTGTTCTCCCAGCGAACCTGCCGTCGAACATCCAAATCCAAAGTGGACGCCCTGATTTCCGAAAGGAACTCGATCAATTGATCAGCTCAACACAGGTCTCGATCGATGCGGGTTCATCGTCGCGGAATGGGGTTATTATGGCGGGGTGTGGTCCCAAAAGCCTGATTGCTAGCGTGTTTGCTACCAAGACTGGGACTTCGGATGAGAGCCAGAAGGCGGTTGGAGGATTGGAACTGCATACCGAGTATGTGTATAAGTTTTATGCCTGCCGAACCTAGATGCTAACCCCATTGTAGAAGTTTTGGTTGGTAATCCTTTGTAGATGTGTCTGGACGTTGTATATGCTTCACGCTTTTATGCTTTCTGACAGTATGCCTTGTGTTCTGCGGCTATGAGACATACGGACCTTGTTGTGTATGTCGCTCCAGTACTCTTGTCCTTGGCTAGATTCTGTCTTGAGTTCTTATATCGTTCCCTCGGTTTTGGAAAACAGAAGTGATAAATTTAATAAATTCTAGAAAAATGTTACATAGTTAATCGGGTACCTACCGTACAATGTGATCACGAGGTCGGGTACATTACGTACTTGTCACGTGGTTTAATCGGCGGTTAGACCCGGGTCCTAACATCTGCCGCCTTCCTACCATAAGAGGTGGCTCTTCATCCCCCAAACGACTCTACGTCTCATCTCTATCTGCGAGCTTTTCTGCACTCTCTCGTCTACCTACGTCAACACATCAACCATGCCTCCGAGTGAGTGCCACGGTCTTTTTCCTCGTCTATCCCACTTACCACCATTTTCTTTAGAAGCTTTTCCATTCACCGATAAGGAATTAGATGCAGCTGGTCTTCGAGGCGAAGGCGAGTCCCTCAGTCATTTTGCGCATCTATCCCGCACTTACCATCTCCCTTGTGGGCGTTTCCGACTGCGCCGTACGGGCAATGGAGACGATGAGGAAGCACCCCGAACTTCTAAGCGAGTCCCTTACCTTCTTTCCGCGTCTGTACCACACTTACCACTTCGCGTTTAGATCTGTCCCTGTTCGCGCTCCAGTGCATGAACAACTCGGGCCGTCGCACGCCCCTTTCCTCACCCGCCTCGCTAACCCTTAGCGAGGCGTCTTCCTACCCCTCTGCACTCACCATCGCCTCGGATGCCACCGCTGTCGCCCCATACGCCCCCTCGGGCTGGGAGAGGACCACCTACTACAACGGTATCTCTCCCGACCCTCCTGAGCTCCTCTACCGCTCAGATCTCCTCGAAAATCCCATCCCCATCCCCAAGGGCAGACACCCTCATCTCCCTACCAAGACCGCCCATGGAGTCTTCAACACGCCGCTCAACGCTGTCTGGGACACTGTCGGTCCCCAGATCCTCGAGTGCTTGAAAGCTAGGAAGATTCGCTACTCAGCCATCAACACAGCTCGTTTCGTCACCCACGGCGAGGACGGGGAGGCCACTCGCGGTCCCGTCGTGATTTGGATTGCGACTCATCCCACTTCCACTACCGCCGAGAACGCGCACGACGCTTCCCTAGACATTCTCGCCCTTCTCAAGGCCAATGGAGTCGAGGGTGTGGTGGTCGAGTGGTACGAGGGAGTTGTAGAGAGGCTGTCAGGTTCACCCCTTCTGCGCGTCACTGACGACATCAACTCCGCCCACTGTGTCCGTCGCTTCCTCACTGCTGCGCTCGGCATGCCTATCGTTACTGCGGAGAGGGAGGCCGCTGATGCTCAGGGTAGCGTCACACTGTTCTTCCACGAGAATAAGGAGAAGTGCGGCGCCCCTAGCACCAAGGTTTTCGGCGTTAGCAACTGCCACGTTCTCCGCAAGGACACCACCGTCGAGCACGAGTTCAAGGGCGCTGGCGTACCCCCCCAGCACGTTCGACTTGCCGGATTCTGTCGATTCCAGCGCGGCCTCGACGAGATCAAGGCCTTCGTCGCTAACTACAGGAGTGACGCCGACCTCTTGGCTAGGGAGATAGTTGAGTTCGAGGCGAAGCCGAAGAGCGAAGACCCGGACGAGGCGGCGGAGGACGAGGCGGCCGTGGAAGCTAAGCGGGAGAAGTTGGCCGAAGTGAGGAAGGATATCGGCGTACTCGAGGCCTTCTACAAGGATACCAACAGCCAGTGGAGTGATATTGCGCGCCGAAACATCGGCCACGTCGATTGGGCTCCCAAGATCTCCGTCGACGTCCAGGGTCGCAAGTACACCAAGGACATTGGTACGTTTGAGGTTGATGCGGCGAGGTTCAAGGCCCAGTTCAAGGGCAACGTCGTCCACTTGGGTGCGTTTTGTCTCATCTTTTTCATAATCACCTCGTCTAATAAAAACAACCTTCAGGAGACAAGTTTACTCCCCGGCAACTCACCAAAATGTTCTACCCTCAGAGTGCCGGTAGGACGGTGTTCAAGTTCCCCACGAATCGCCAGCTCAGAATCAACGGTTGTGTCACGCGCGAGCTCCTGGCTGTTCCCGATTGTTTCGACAACAACGGCGAGCCCTGCCTTGTCGTCATGAAGGACGGTAACACCACCGACCTCACGGTTGGACGCTACGCCGGCCTGGAGGCCTACCTTTGCGATGACCTTGGCGTCGAGTCCATCGAACTCGCCATCTATAACTACGATGGGCAGTCCGGCCCGTTCTCCGCCAAGGGCGACTCAGGCTCACTCATCTTCGATGGCGGGGGTCATATGGTCGGTATTCTCCACTCCGGGATGCCGAAAGGCGGGAGCAACCACGTCACCTACGCCACCCCCGCCTGGTGGGCCATCGAGCAACTCAAACTCGAGTATCCGCACGCCGACTTCAACCGCACTGCCTTCTAAACGCGAACACCATCGTCGGCCATCTGCTGTCCTATCTCCCCACTCCTTCTCTGTCTACGACTCGTTTACTTCCTCGGCGCTCGATTATCTATTAGTTTGTTTTTGGTGCAGACAGGTTCTTTGATTGTCGGGCGACTGTAAAGGTTCGCCTCTTTCTTCTGCCTCATCCTTTCGTACACATAGCTGACGATGTCGAAGCCTGTGCATTGGCGAGCTGTTCCACAGCGTCTTCTTCTGCAACTTCTTACCTTCCACTATGCCCCTTACTTTTTCTTTCTGCGATTGTTCTCGTTTCTTGGACTCATCCCCCCTCCCTGACTGTCACGTCTTCCCCCTTCCTGACTATAGTATGGGACAAGACTGCTCGCAGGGGTTGTTACCCTGACTTTGAGGGGCTGTAGCTACATACTTGTTGTACTGAAAAAAAAAATGCTATGTGAGAGTTGTGTATAAGTGCTACAAACCGTGCATAAAAGCGCCAGGTATAGCCCAGAAACCACAGATATAGGTGATACAAAAGAACATCTGCATACGAGCAGTTTTGTCTCCAGAAATCAAACCTAACTACCACCACCTTAGAACTGAGCACTCAAGCAGGATGGATGTATGCTAGTAGCATTATGTATTAAGGCCATACCAGCTCTACTACAGGTGGCATTAGTAGCCCGCCAACTGGTTTGCTTCTGCATGGGTGAATGCATTACACCGTTGTGTTTCGTCATGTGGTGGCTGACTGTATCGTTCCTTCGGTCTTAGGAAACAGAGATTGTAAATTTGATAGAAATTCTAGAATTGTTTTTTTACATGGTTGACAAACGAGGCCATGACCTCTGCTAAGCATAATCGACAACTCGGATAGTCGGTACTGACTGTATAACTTGATCACGAGGTCGGGTACTTTACGTAATCCGGCTGTGTCCGCATTCCAGAACTTGACCTTGCCCCTCGGAAGGATAAGGGGAGACCTGCCGCTGTCGTTCTTCCAAGACACCGACGACCTTGCTTGATTTGATTACACCTCGATTCAACTACTTGTCCTTCTCATTCTCGTACCAGCATATGCCTCCAAAGCGAAAAAAGGGTGCCCGGGCAGCCCTACACCAAGTAGAAGATGGCCTGCGCCGGCTGTTTTGTAGTCGTCCTGCCACTGAATCGCATACAGAGTCTGGCATTTCCGTGAAAAATACTGACTGGGACGGGCTCGAGCGATTTATTGGTATCCTGAATATGAATGTTGAGGCATTTGGGCCACTGATGTCGGCAATCAGTCGATTTTCGAGATGTGTCAGGATGTTAGAGGTACGCCGAACACGCAGGGCGTTGGTGAAGATGGCTAACTCTCCTGATCGGCGCGGCCGGCAGAATCAAGCTAGAGCTCGCGAGGAGTATAAGAAGCTTGGCGCTGATCTGAATGATCTTTTTCACGTTCTTGCGAGGCAGTTCGAGGAAGTAGACCCCGCGTCGGGAACTCTCGACAGCATTGGAAAATTCGCTCGGTGGGTCGCAGACATGCGTCGACGGGATTGACTACACCTAACGGCATCTGAGAAAGGAGTATCGACGAAGAGACTAAATTGCTCCAAAGCGACGAAGACAGCGAGTCGAATGACGATGAGGGCGCTGCACAGGACGTGGATGAAGTGCTGAGGTATTACCGCAGGATACGGACTGTGCTCGCACTATTTGCTGTGAGTTTGGGCTAGTGATCTCTGGGGCGTTCATAGAATGACGGATGGTCCACAGATGAATGAAAGCATGAAAATGTGGAGGATTGATGGGGAGGTACTAGTGAGTAATAAGTTGTGCATGCACTGCCCCACTCAGCGAGACCATGTACTTCAGAATGCACGCCTGCAACTCCTATCTCACCCTCCAGAAGGACACTATCGCGCTTCCGGCTTAAAGGATCAACAGCGAACTGGATGTATCACGAATACCCGGGCAGGCGTTCTACAAGACCTAAAAGAATGGGTCCACTATGGCAAGTTCCAAAAAGTATATTGGTTGAACGGCATAGCCGGGACAGGCAAAACAACGATCGCATACAGCTTTTGCGAGGATTTGGAGAACTCGGGAAAGCCAGCAGCCAACTTCTTCTGCTCCCGAGGTTTGCCGGAATGTCGAGACGTGAAACGCATATTCCCCAGCCTGTCATACCAACTGGCCCGGCTATCACGCCCGTTCCGATGTGCGGTCTCTAGCGCACTCGAGCAGGGTCCCGAGGTGTGCAATCAACCGATCGATGAACAGTTCAAGCGAGTGATCGCCGTGCCACTCCAAAACGTTGGCCATACCTTTGATGGTGATGTGGTAGTCGTGATTGATGCTCTCGAAGAATGCGAGGACAAGGATGGAGTAAACCAGATACTAGACGCCTGCTTCGAGGACTCGTGTGGCTTGCCTGTCAGGTTCCTGATCACGAGCCGTCAAAATTCTGGAATCTGGGCCCGCATGCGAGCCAGTCAAGTTGGACCTTGGCGAGCAGAACTGAGATTGCACGAGGTTGATAATACTGTAGCGCGGCGGGACATCAGGGTGTACCTGAGGGCCAAGCTTGAGCATCGCGAGCTGTCTGGTGATGATCTCGAATGCCTAGTGCAGCGATCGGGAGGATGGTTCCTATATGCGGCTTCTGTCGTGAGCTATATCGACCAAGACCACTCCTCTAATTGGGTTGGACGACTCAAGCGACTACTGGATATCTCTTCGTTCACAGAAACTACTGTCAATCAGGACATAGATACGCTGTATACTAATATCCTTGAAGAGACCGTCCAGCAGACCGAGGTCATTCTGTTGCTGCGTGCTGCCCTCTCTGCGCAAGAGGCAATCACGATGAACACCGCAGCCGACCTGCTGAGTCTAGACTTTGGTCGCTTAGTGCGTACGGCGCTCCGCCCCCTGCTCCCGGTGTTGCATGTGTCAAATGCGGGTGAACTGGGGATGTCGCTGCACGCCTCATTTTCGAGCTACCTAGTGGATCCCCAGCGCTCCGGCAAATTTTATTGTGACATCCAGAGAGATGACGGACTCCTGGCGCAGTTGTGCTTCGCGACTATTTGCGGGGCAAGCCCACCATTCAACGTGTGCAATCTGGAAACCTCGTACCTGTTGGATAGAGAAGTACCTGAGATTGATGGGAGGGCGAAGGAGTCAATTTCTCGAGCACTGTGGTATGCGAGTCGACACTGGGCAACACACTTGGGGCTATCGGGATGTTCCGATACCATTTTGACCGCGCTTGATAACTTCCTGTCCACGCGACTACTACTATGGATGGAAGTCATGAACCTCAGTCACTACATTTCCGAGGCATCTAAGCTACTCCATGGCGTGCACATATGGCTCCAAGTATGTAGACGTGTATCACTATGCAGGATTGCTACTGAACGATTCTCAGGATGTTGAATGTCCTGACGTCACCCGAGAGCTCGTTCTTGACGCTTGGAAGTTTGTCGAAGCATTCTCATCAACAGTAGTTTCCGAGAGCACGCCACACATCTATGTCTCCGCGCTATGTTTCTGGCCCGTGCAACGACCTGTGTCCAGGCACTACTTACAAATGCTTCGGCGTGCTGTAAATGCGATAGGGGCAAGGATTGAAATGCGCGGAGAGGGTGCAAATGTTTTCAACGGATCAGTAACAAGGGTCGTACGCTCATCGCAAATTCTTGAAAACGTTGCCGGAACAGCGGGCAACAATCTTGATTCTTTGCGCGTGGGCACTGGACAACTAGCGGGCCAGCCACTCGTGGGTCACACATACAGGGTCTTGTCGGTTGCGTACTCCCCTGATTGTGCATACATTGCGTCTGGTTCTGGCGACTACACCGTCCGGATCTGGGATGCAAACACTGGCCAGCCTGTGGGTCAGCCACTCCATGGTCACACATCCGGGGTCAACACGGTTGCATACTCCCCCGACGGTGCATACATTGCGTCTGGCTCTGAAGACAAGACCATCCGAATCTGGGATGCACACGCTGGTCAGCCTGTGGGTCAGCCATTTGAGGGTCACACACGCACTGTCAATTCGGTTGCGTACTCCCCCGATGGCGCATACATTGCGTCTGGCTCTGACGACAAGACCGTCCGGATCTGGGATGTACACACTGGCGAGCCTGTGGGCCAGCCACTCAACGGTCACACAAGCTGGGTGTTTTCAGTTGCGTATTCCCCCGACGGCGCATATATTGCGTCTGGCTCTGACGACAAAGCCATCCGCATCTGGGACGCACACACTGGCAAGCCCGCGGGCCAGTCGCTCAAGGGCCACGCTGGCGTGGTCCGGTCGGTTGTGTACTCTCCCGATGGCGCATACATCGTGTCTGGTTCTTCCGACGAAACCGTACGCATCTGGGATGCTCATACTGTCCGACCACTGGGTCAGCCGCTCAAAGGTCATATAGGCTGGGTCATGTCGGTTGCATACTCCCCCGATGGCACATGCATTGTATCCGGCTCTTATGGAGGGGCCGTCCGGATCTGGGACGCTCACACTGGCAAGCCCGTCGGACGGCCACTCGAAGGTCACAGAGGCGGGGTCTTTTCGGTTGCGTACTCCCCCAACGGCGCATACATTACCTCCGGTTCCTACGACAACACCCTCCGTGTCTGGGATTCACGTGCCGGACATGCAGTGCAACCACCACAAACCCTCTTCCAAGCGACAGGTTCAAATGCCCACCCCCTTAAGCACTCACGATTTCCTTCCGCCCTTGTCCGCCGCGTCACCCGTACCCCAAAGAAGCCCACGCCTACTACCAATAGCGCCTACACACTTACACGTACGTACAGCAACCTTTAACTATCTGTGGCTCACCGACCCATTCATTCTGAATCCTATGGCACTATCCTCCATACCCATCACAGCTGAACAGCTTTTGCACCGTTGGATGTTGGATGACCAAGGGTGGGTGGTCAACGCTTACCAGAAGCGGCTCGTCTGGGTTCCACAAGATTTACAAGATCTTATCCTGCTCCCACCTACTCTGGCAATAATGCCACTTGGCGATCATGTGATCCTCGACTTCCGCAACGCAAAACTTGGGACCGAATGGCGGAGTTGCTTCGACTGGAGTCAACTTTGTCCTTGATTGATCCAATGGTTAGCTCGGTGTTCACATCCTATGTTCCTTGCTTCGTGTAGTCTGGTCACCCCAGGAATGCATTTCACATGCCGTCAGACTACCTCTCTCCTCCTATGAATAGGCTTATCTCTTGTCCCTCTCCCACTCACAGTTCATAGTGCTCTTCCCTAGACACTCACCTCAGCGCAATTCAATTGCACGCAAGTTCTGATTCTTCGTATTCTCTCAACCCTATTTCACCTTGAAAGTAGTCCGTTTTCTTTCAGGCAGCGGGTTAACATGTGGAGCCCATGCCAACTAGTATACTTCTCCAACCTTTTCACTCATCTTCGTTCCAAATCAATAGGCGCCCGTCTGGCCTTGATTGGTTCAGAATACGTGAATTGTCTCCCCGGGCCCTCACATTTCTCCTGCCAGATCTAGGCATAGTGCCAACGGCCTGAAAGAGTGTCTCAATGAGCTATCAATATGTCGTTCATCCACCTCTCTGCGAGGGGGTGCAGGTTATATGCGCCTCAAAATCGACAAAATATGACCAAACTAACGTTAATCGAAAGAATAAGTACTCGATGAGGTTACGATACCTCCGCGATTGTGTTAATTTGGAACGTACTAGATGCCCGGGAAGGGTGTATCACACATCAGCTGTTCACACTTTATTTAAGCCAATCCTGTCCAGACCAGGCCAGTCGCGGGTTTGATCCAAACCGTTTGGATCGATCGCATCATGATTTTCGCGAGCTGATATCAATCCCAGCCGAACCGCGACGTAGTAGCGCAAGCTGACGAAGGCACCATTACGGCGCTTCTTCGGCTCAGCCTAAGACTTCTATTATGTGAGATTTACAATGGAAATAGAGACTCCACCTGGTCTTGAACACCCAGCTCAGGCCAATCTCCCTGCACAGTTCGAAGCTGTCCGCCGTGGACGATATTCACACTGAACAAAATAGAGCTTGTTGTGAATCGATTCTATTGGCTCGGTGGTCTCGCCCAAAGTTCAAGCGTGGCGCCCACGAGGCTCCCCCTCATCAAGCATCGCTGTCTACCCGACCAACCCGACCATCCCCAGCCATGACTCGCCACGCGAGATACACGATCGGCCTAGCCGCTGGCGCCTTCTGTCTCCTCCTTTTCCTCGCGACTCAGGTACACCCTCCCACTTATCTCTCTCTCTCGAATCGCGCACCTCCTCCAACACACACCTTAACACCTATCCAAACTAAACTCGAGTACCAAGAAGACGGCTACTACAAAATGGTCCAAAACCGACACTCGCTCATTCGCAAGTTTGGGCCGACACCAGACAAGCTTCAACCGTGAGTAAGCTTTCCAGCTGGCAAAATCCACGCGAAGGCGGACTGGATCCATGTGATGCACCAGTTTTCCAGACCCAAGGTCACGTGCAAAGTATTTGGTGGGTGCTCATTTCCGGGTTCACCTCGGTCAGTTATTGATCGCCTCGACCCTAGCTGTGGGATTTTTTCCCCGCGACGTGAGTCGAGAGTCCGTCATGCGGTGCAGTTTGTGACAGGTGCAGGACAGGTTTAATTGCCCATACGAAACAGAACGGATTGGTGCATTGGGAGATGGTGGCAAGTGGACATGTGGGTTGTCAAGGTTAAAGGACAAACCAAATTGCATCGTTTACTCGGCTGGTACGTCCCCTTTCTTAAATGGCACTTCTTTCCTGGTGAATCTTTTATAGGTATAAGCACCGAGTCTTCATTCGAAGCGGAGATCATCAGCCGAACGAAATGCACGGTGTACGGATTTGATTTCAGTGTCGAAAAGGTGCCGCTCCCATGCACGATGAAAAATCATTCCAAACTAATTTATTCGGTATACAGTTTGGACCTGAAGTACACAACTCTTCGTCTATGCAGAACCGAACGCATTTCTATCCGTACGGGCTAGCCGGAACGGATAAGCACGACGCGAACCCACCAATGTGGACAATCCAAGCACTTATGCAGAAGCACGGTGAGATCACTCGCGTACTTGTCCCTCATCTTGCGTATAAGAATTGGCATTTCAGGTCACACATTCATTGACATCCTCAAAATCGACATTGAAGGCTCTGAATTCGATACACTAACCTCTCTGATCAACTACTACAAAGACATGGACCCACTTCCCTTTGGTCAACTTCAGCTCGAGGTCCATGCAGACAAGATGTCATTTCCTGATTTTTTAAGGTGGTGGGAGGAGCTCGAGGAGGCGGGTCTGAGGCCGTTTTGGACCGAGGTATGCGGAGATAGGCGTTTTCTATTGGATGCGAGCTGACAGGTATTTTGATAGCCGAATTTGTTGTTTACAAATTGGATGCGGAACGCACCGGGTAAGCGCCACGATACAGGAACCGAATAATGTGCAGTGGTACTTAGAACTTCTCTGTCCAGTGTATACTGAATATTCGTTCCTCAACATCGGATTGAGTCATGAAATTCTTCAGGACTAAGGACACCTTTACGACTTGCTACATGGGACTATGGAAACTGTATGCGCCATGTTGTATGTATAATGGACTTTACACAAGAGTGACCCTCGCTTGGACCTACCATGGAGACCGCCCACGTTATGTGGAATTTCATTTGAACCACCGTACGACAATCTCGATCGCAAGAACCCAAGGCTGACAGTCGAGCGGCGTTTCAGACGCCTGTCGAACTTCCAAGTCGTCAAGGAGTCTTACCCGCTTGACTGCAACAAAAGAACGTTTCAAACGCGCCCCCATATTCCATGTGTATGTACAACAAAACGAGCGACTACCTAAAGAGGACATACTAGCAAGGGAACGAACAGACATAGAGTACCCAAAAACAAAAACTGAACAACTAGAATCCCCTGCCCTGCTTGGAATTCTCAAACGAGTCCGCGTCGGGGTCGTACTCGTCGATCTTTCCCTTGCCGGGCAGAACAACCACTCGCGGGTTTGTGTACTAGTAAAGTAAGCGTAATGAGCACACAATGTTTTGCATGTATCAAACGGAAAAGTCTTACTTTTTCATGTAGATCGCGATGATAAGTTGACGTCTCAGACGTTTGCGCCTCAGTATCGGTCTGGATATGTACGATCGGGTTGCTCCGCTCTTGACCAGACAAAACACCGCCCGCGCTTCGGCTCAACTTGCGCGAATGCGACACCTTGTCGAGTTGGTACGAGCCCGATTCGAGGTGAACGACATTTCCGGGAGTAACCTCGCGGGCATTGAGGGTCGCAAGCAGGGTGTTGGTGTACACTAGGATGATTTCAGGTTAGACTGAGCGGAGAGGGAGGTAAGTGGTCCGTACATTTTCCGAGGATAAAGTTGAAGCAGAGATGAACGAGGTTGTTCATCATGCAAAAGGCGATCAGGTCGGTGATGGCGATAATGCTGTGTACATCGGGTTAGCGTTAGCATAATTGGACCCGAGAATAGACGGACCTAGTAAGGAGACCGGTATTGATCGTATAGCGCAGGAGCTTGTCGATCAGCGCGTCCGTCCTGCAATCGGATCAATGCCCTATGAGTTCCATGCAAAAAATCGAACGATAAGAAACACCCACCGTCCAAAGCCGGTGCGTTGCGTCATCAAGGCAGTCGACAGCATATACACGATCAAAACATCGCACAACGCCGCCGAAGCCAGCCAGCCCGCAACAAGCCACTGAAACCCACATAAACATCCCTTCAGAAATAGAAATTCCGTAAAACTCACTTTGTACTCGATAAACTGCTCGAACATCTTCAGAACCCACACCATGCCGAAGCAGCCCATCCCAAACCCAAGTTGGGTGAGAGAGACTATACCCTGGACAAATCAGAAGATCAATCAATGAAGGGAGATTCATGGTCTGGTGATCGACTTGCAATAAGTCCGCCCAGCACTTTTGTCTTCTGGGTTGCAGTCAACCGATTGTCCACACGGCTCGTGACTGTGTAATACGGTTAGGGGTCTTCATGATATGGTGGGACTTTGACGCACACTGCCAAGCTCGCCGCGCAAAAAACCTAATCAAGCATCGGCATTAGCAAGGATAATTGCTTGGGTAAAGGGTTTGAAGGGGGGATTATGAAGGACTTACGCCTGGACCATAAACGTGATGATCGCAGTTAGACCGACCTCCATCTATTCGAATTTGAAATGGTAAGGCGAAGAGTACGACAACGGGAATGAAATGCGGTACGAACGTTGAACGACCTGGCCAAAAGAAGATGAAACAAGATGAAGTAAGTTAAAGTCGCACTCGGCGCGGCATGACAGGCGGTGGAGCGGGACTAACCAATTGTTGTACTGCAGAGCGACTGGGTTGGCGTAGTTCTCGATCACATACCAATATTGCATGTGGCAGATGAAAACCAGTTGGAGCGTGTCAATCACCCTAAAGGAATAGCGAGGTGATGTGAGTGATTTACGCCGGGGCGGCTGATAGATCGTGACTAACCATAACGCTACGACCTGCCCAGTATGACAGGAGATTGAGTGTGGATTATCTCGTCGAGGGAGATGGGACTCACGAATAGTCGGTCAAAGCGGCTGTCGTGCACGTATCTAACCCAGTAGATGTAAGTCTGCAAGGTGAGAATACCGTAAAGGCTAGCGAGAGCATAAGTTTTTTATCGGTAGCCGGAGTGTAAAGGCTTACAAGGTTGCAAGAACGACTCCAATATAAGTCGCCCCATAGGTATCATCGAGCAGACCCATTGTGAGACCGAGTCAGGGGTAAATGCAGAGAGACCCAAGTTGAATAGACTCAAATATGTACAAGAGCTCAAGCGTAGTTGTCAGAAGCTGCAACGAGCACGAGGTGGAACGGGGAGGAAGAGCCTACCCCAGACAACCGTTTCCACTCGGCCTCATATACCTCAACGACCCAAGAAGCGGCCGCTTATTTACCCGATCAGCGAACAGTCCCGGAGAGGAACATAGCAAAATCCGAAAAATAGAACATCCAGGAATCATCAATCCGCCAGCGGGTTTAGACTGATTCATTCTAGCTCGAGAACAGGCGTTTTTCATGAGTTTGAAATCCAAGAAGGTGCCACAAGCAGGTCGAAGACATTGCCGAGGTTGTTGTCTCTTGTCGTGCAGGGGTGGCAAGTCTTAGGACATGGCGGCGTGGGAATCAGAAGGGGAAGGAAACCGGGAGTGGCGATCCGGGTATTACGTCATCACTACGGAGGATCCATGCGATCCCGGCTTGAGGGACACTCTATGTTTCTATCTTTGAGACTTAAGATCAAGCTAAAAATGACATTCACAAGGTATAATGATTACGACATGGTGTATTTGGTATTTAACCTAGACTAGAAGGTGGGTAACCCAACAACGCACGAATGTGAACAAATTCACAGAATGAGCTCAAAAGGACAGACCCATGCATATAGACACGAATGAAAGACGATATCTAGCTCTATAGTGGTTTATTCCGCTTCACGCTCCCCATCGAGTCACCATCAAGGTCGTACTCTTCATCCTTGCCTTCGCCTGGAAGCACCAGCATCTTGTGCGAACGCTGAGGGTCCACATCAGCAACCTGAACCTCGGTATCGGTATGCAGCTGGATGCCGTTGTTCAAATCCTGCTATCAGATCCGTCCCACCCGTATCAATACCCACCCCACTAAGAAACGTATATGGAACATTACCTGAGACGACGTTCCCACGGGCCGACTAAACTTGATTGTACTCACCACGGCCGGTCGGGCGACATCTCCGAGACGGTACGAGCTGGACTCGACGTGTACGACGTTTTCGGGTTCGATCTCACGCGAATTGAGGGTTGCTAGCAGAGTCTGCATGGGTTTCAGGGTCGAGATCAATATATAGGGGGATTAGAGTTTGATATAGGGACGTACGTTTGTGTATACTAGAAGACGGGTAATAAAAGTTGTTTTAAGGTTACGTGTGGGGGATATGCGGGAGAAGTGGCGTACGCTTTCCGAGGATGAAATTAAACCCGAGATGAATCAAGTTGTTCATTGTGCAAAACGCTACGACGTCCACAATCGCAATGATACTAAGCCATCATTGGTCAATTTACCATAAGGCGCGAGTCCAAGCGGACATACCTCGTCAATAAACCGGTGTTAATCGTATACCTCAGGAGCTTGTTAATCAGCGCATCAGTCCTAAACACCCAGGATTTTCAGCTTTGCTCAAGAAGACAGATAGATGCGAGGCGGTGCGTACCTCCCGAATCCAGTTCGCTGAGACATCAACGCCGTCGAAAGCATGTAAACGATGACGACATCGCCGAGTGCCGCGGCGCCGAGCCACCCTCCCACAAGCCACTTGAAACAAAACCCACACACAATCAAAACAGAGTGAAGAAAAGAAGTGAGAGAAGACGCACGTTGTACTTTATAAATTCGCTAAATTGTTTAAGAACCCACACCATCGCAAATGCACCCAGCCCGAAGCCGAGCTGACAGAGCGATATCAAGCCCTGCCCGATTAAACCCGGTGCGCAACCAGAACCCAAGGCCGTAACCAGATGATCCAGAACCATATCAAGACCGTGCGTTGGCGGAAGGTCAAGTACGCATAAGCGTGGGTGATCAAATCAAGTCAAGCGCGGCCATATCAGGAGGAAAAGATGGAGAATTATTTAGCCGAGGGTGTAATATCAGTGGGAGGAGAATCACTGACGATGATTGCGCCCATCATTTGTGTCCGCCGGGTTGTGGTGAATCGGGAGCCGACGCGTTTCGTGACTACGAATTTAGATGTAAGGTTATGTTGTAAGAGGGAGAAAAGGACGGATAGATGGAATGCAGTCCGGATGGGTAGAAGGTAGGAAGACGACGAGCATATGGGCAAGGCGTATGGGCTGAAGCGACCGAGGAGTAGAGACATACAGAACCAAGCACGCCGCGCGAAAAAGCTTTGGAAGCATACGAGTTAGCAAAAGTCGTGAGCTTATTTTTGGAGTAGGCTCACAATTGGACCATGAAGGCGATAATTGCGGTTAGACCGACTTCCATCTAAGCGAAGAAAAATTCGGGTAAGATATTGAGTATTAGGGTGTCAAGTAGTGCGTACGTTGAACGACCTGTAATATGATTAAATTTGGTTGGATGAGGCGAGGAGAGGTAAACGCACCAGTTGTTGTGCAGCAAGGCGGTAGGATTCGCATAGTTGTTGATCACGTAGTGGTACTGCATATGACTTATGCAGATCGTCTGGAGCGTATCGAGTATCCTGATCGCGTAGGTTAATGGAGTGTCTGGTCCCTCGCTCATTTCTCACCACAACGCCACAACCTAGTTCATAGATAACGTCAACTCGAGACACGATGCCAGGATCGAACCAAAACTCACGAATAACCGATCGAACGTACTATCATGCACATATCGACTCCAGTAGGTATAAGTCTGCAACGTCATAATCCCATAAAGGCTATCATCAAGCATCAGTTTCTCCGATTGCGGCCGGTGGCGCGCAGAGACGTACAAGGCGGCAACGACGACGCCGATATACGTCGCCCCAAACGTGGAGTCGAGGCCCGAACTCATCGTGGCACGTTCGGCAAGCAGATCAATGAGAGTGTAGGGGAAGACCACTCGTTAACTCGTGAATCTCGAGTGCCACTGAGAGATCTGTGCTCCTGAGTCGACCAGAGATCGTTTCCTGAGCAGAGGAGTAACCGAGCGGGTAGAGGGGGTAACCCTCGGCAACGGTTACTCATATATGCCAGTGCGCGAAGACGATTTGGCGCCCGCGTAATCCATGATCGCTGCCGGGCATGGAGTGTAAGCACCAAGATAGAAGGAGAAAGCGTGGTGAACTGCGACCGACCGGTTTCTCGTCTTGGGGCAGTCCGAGGAGTTCCGGCGGATTTTGCAAAGGGAGATCCACCAGCTGAATTTCATGGGCGACCAATAAGAGACATATGGGTGCCGTTTATTGGCACCAGATGTCCGTGTCTCAGATGAAAACGGATTGGTAGTGGGAGGGGGAGAAGCGGGGTTCCGGACAATGCCCGGATACCCGAATTTGATTTCAGTGGCTGGGCCTCGACGACGACGACGACAAACCCGGCGATCGTCTTTGACGTGCCGATTGCTAGACTTGCATCGCTCCAGATCTACGATCACTCAAATGTGGGGGAGGTCGGAATGTGATGACAGCAGACTAGGCTGGATACGATGCGCCCCAGAGTTCTTTTCGCCTCTCTTTATCACGTTTTACATCAAGCTCATTTCATTACTCTGCTCAAAAGCTACTTGACTCGCTGTCCAAGCCGTCACCCCCTCGCGGCTTCACCATATTCGTCTCGCCAGTCGATACTTGATACGAGAACATGGGCGTTTCCTCTTCGAAGCACGTCAACAGCCCAGCGCTGGTCGCGACTGCTGTCGGCAAAGACCAGAGCCAGACCAGCTTCCCTGTCACGCCCGAGGAGATCGCGACGTGGAAGTCGTACGACTATGTCATCGTTGGCGGCGGTACTGCTGGATGTGTCCTCGCCCACCGGCTTTCCGAGGACACGAATGTCACTGTGCTGTTGATCGAGGCCGGAAAGGAGTAAGTAATTCACGCGCCAGGTGGATTGAATGGTATTAACGAGTTTATTATAGCTCACTGGATCATTTGTTTTCGCGCATTCCTTTGACGTTCGCCAAACTTTTCAAGTATGGTCTCCGCCCAATTACTTTTCGGACATTCTAACTCTAATTATCTCTAGGACCGAAGCGGACTGGGCCTACAACACAGAGTAAGCCCACTCTCTACGAACATGTTCATCCACTCACCTCATTTTGATCAGACCCCAGCCCACACTCAACAACCGGTCTCTCTTCTGGCCCCGAGGCAAAATGCTCGGCGGATGCTCTTCTATCAATGCCATGATGTACACCCACTGTGCTCCCTCCGATTATGACGAGTGGAATATCGACGGATGGCGCTACGACGACCTAAAGCAGTATTTCCGCAAGGCCGAGAAATTCACGCCCCATATTGCGCATCCAGTGGACAAGGCGCACCGGGGCGATGATGGCGAATGGCGAACCGGGTATTCGTATACTACTGTGAGCGAGCCGTAATTTGACGCTTGAAGAATGGAATTAACTCTAGTTTGATAGGAGATGGGAAAGATGTGGGTCGAGTCGTGCAAAGAGGTTGGAATTCCTTATAATCCGTAAGCAAATATGACTATTTTGGGATAGTGGTCTCATGTGAGTACAGCGACATCAACACTCCCGCCGGCACCATCGGCGTCTCCGAAGTCATCACCCACATCAACCCCCAAGGCGAACGAAGCTCTACCTCGGTATCCTACCTCCCAACCACAGTCCTCTCCCGCCCGAACCTCGACGTTCTCATCAACACCCGCACAACTCGTATCCTATTCGACGCGGCCCATCGTGCTGTGGGCGTCGAGGTTGCGCAAAGTGCGACGGGCGAGCGGTTCCGGGTTGGAGCGGGCAAGGAAGTAGTACTGAGCGCTGGAGCGGTCGGGACGCCGCAGGTCCTTATGGCATCCGGGGTTGGGCCCAAGGAAGAATTGGAAAAGGCAGGTGTGGAAGTTGTAAAGGATGTGCCACACGTGGGGAGGAACATGTTTGATGTGAGTTTGCCCTCAGCTTCGCGTTCCCGACCAGGTTCGGCCACCGTCTGGGCCTGACTGAGTTTATTATGCGATACTTACCTCGTATGTCGTAGCACCTTTTAGGATGTGTGATCTTCCGCGCAACCGAATCGCTCGACTACCTCGGCACTCCAACCGGTAGCCTCTTCCCACTCGTACGCTGGATGACAACCGGCAAAGGCCCGCTCACAAGCAATGTAATCATAATTACCCACTTGTCTTCATCTCCCACACTCATGGGTCTTTTTAGGTCGCAGAAGCCTGCGCGTTCTTCAGGTCCGACGATCAAAAGTACGAGCCCAGAAGCCAGCTACGCCCTCATATTTGCTGATTTACTGTTTGATGCTCTGTTCGGCAGACTATTCGGCCCGAATCGTCCCGCTGCCGAAGATACGACTTCGGGCAAAGACGCACCTGATATGGAGCTGATTTGCGCGAGTTTGGCGTTTGCAGAACATGGATTCAGGACGCTTGCGCCCGGCGAGAAGGCCTTTACCATCGTGAGTTCTTTTTTCGAATGTCGTTGGGATGGAATGTCTGAGATGTGGTGATGTGCTAGGCGGCGACGTTGTTGCGTCCCCAGAGTACCGGGCAGGTTACGATCAAGTCCGGGGATGTTTGGGAGAACGCGGTGATTGAGCCCAAGTAAGCCTGGTTTCGCTTCCCACCTCGACTTGGGCTTACTTTGGACGAAAGCTACCTCTCAACGCCGCACGACATGAAAATCATGGTTCAAGGCGTACGAACTGCTCTCCGTGTGGCGCACACCAAGCCTCTCGCGTCGAAACTCGTGTTCAAGCCCGAGAACAAGGACATGAGCAGTATATTCTTCATGGGCGATGCGGATCCCGAGACGGTCACGGACGAGGAGATCGAGGAGTGGTTGAGGAGGGCAGTCGAGACGCTGTACCACCCCGTACGAGTTTCCCCTCTTTTTCGTTCGTTAAATCCCGCTCATACTGGATGCTATAGGTTGGGACGGCCCGCATGGGAACTTCGGTCGAGGACAGCGTCGTGGACTCGTCGCTGCGGGTGCACGGTATCAGCGGCCTCCGTGTCGTCGACGCTTCGATCTTCCCAACTCAACTATCGGGTCACCCATGCGCGGGGGTTGTCGCGACGGCCGAGAAAGCGGCTGATCTCATCAAACAGGCTGCGTAAAGTAAAATTAGAAATTTTGGTGTGTGATGTGGAAATCGTAATTGTCGAATGTGTTATTTTGATTATAGACCCTGGGGTTCAAATACATGTGGTGTGATTTTGTTTGTTCATTCTGGTTGATTCGTCCGGCGTGCCAGAGCGTAAGTTTGGTGGGCCTCGACTATTCCGGAATGTCCTGCGCTGAAAGGTTACTTGTTGGACAAAGTAGACTCGGGTTGAAACAATCACGCCATCCGGTCCCAAGCTTTGCGTCACGGAAGTCGAGAAGTATGCGATCACCGAGTGGCATTATTGCCAGAGAAGGTGGGAGCTCGATGAGCTCACGCAAGCCTTGCGGAACCCAGATGAGCCGGTGCTGTTGAGCATTAACCACCCAGCCTTGATCATCCAATGTGCAATAGTTTAGTAGATGTTTACCTGTGAGGTCAGACGCAGGGAACAGTGCCATGAGATTTAGGAAGAATTTGCATGTTAGTGACCTATGCATAGTAAAAAGGTCGCTGTACATACGTATCGGTATATGAGGGCTGCTGATGGCAGGAGTAAGCTTCTTTGAGATGCGAGTGATGTAGCGGCCGAGGGTGGAGGGAGTTAGTGAGCGATTAGGGTTGTGGGCGGCCGAGCGGGTTGGTTGCAGGAGAGTTGTTGGTAGTTGCGGTCCAGCTCCGACACGTGGATCCCAGATGCGGATGGTCTCGTCGTTAGAGCCAGACGCAATGTATGCGCCGTTGGGGGAGTACGTAACCGAGTTGACCCCGGCCGTGTGACCGGTGAGCAACTGACCCACAGATTTGCCAGTTTGTGCGTCCCAGATCCGGATGGTCTTGTCATAAGAGCCAGACGCAATGTATGCGCCGTCGGGGGAGTACGCAACCGAGTTGACCTCGCCCGTGTGACCGGTGAGCGACTGGCCCACAGGCTTGCCTGTGTGTGCTTCCCAGATCCGGACAGCCCCGTCCCAAGAACCAGACGCAATGTGTGCACCATCGGGGGAATATGCAACTGACAAGAACCAGTCTGTGTGCTTGAGTGGCTGACCAACAGGCTGGCCAGTGCGTGCATCCCAGATCCGGACGGTCCTGTCATAAGAGCCAGAGGTAATGTATTCACCATTGGGGGAGTAAGCAAGCGACTTGACCCTGGCTGTATGGCCGTTGAGTGACTGACCCACAGACTGGCGAGTGTGTGTGTTCCAGATCCGGATGGTCCCGTCCAGAGAGCCAGACGCGATGTATGCGCCATCGGGGGAGTACGCAACCGACAAGACCCCGTAAGTGTGACCGTGCAGTGGCTGACCGACAGGCTGGCCAGTGTGTGCGTCCCAGATCCGGACGGGCCCTTCGTCAGAGCTAGACGCAACATGTGCGCCGTCGGGGGAATACGCAACTGAATCAATCGGGCCAACATAGCCTTGGGGTGGCTGACCCAGAGGCTTGCTCGTGTATGTATCCCAAATCCGGACGGTCCCCCCAAAACAGCTGGACGCAATGTATGCGCCGTCGGGGGAGTACGCAACCGACCTGACCGCGCCTGTTGTGAGAAAATGGTGGAGATCGTCGTCTGTTCCTCCCATAATACCTTCAGACCTTTGCCGCGAGTGTCCAGCCCTCGATACCGAGCCATCAACCGCCGTTTCATCCTCTCCACGCCATTTAGGCACAACCCCGGTTACCTTCGCAATACACCGCAGCAATGGCATGTAGTGCACGGCTACAGGCCGATGCGCAGGCCAGAACGGTAGCGCAGACAGGTATATGTGTGGCGTGCTCGCAGAAACCGCACCTGATGAGAATTCTACCACAAATCGCCACGCATCAAGAACAAGATCTCGGACGCTGACCGGGCATTCAGCCTCCTGCTAGTCATTCAGTAATCATCCTAGACAATGATACACCCTGCATACCTCCAGCCACGTGTGCACGCCATGGAGTATCTCAACCGCCTCAGAAATATGGTGCTTGAGATTCATGACTTCCATCCATATCAGCAACCGCCTGGACAGAAAATCGTACAGAGAAGTTGGGAGATCGTCCGAAAACCCGGCTAGTTTCAAGTGGGTTGCCCAGTGTCGACTCGCATACCACATCGCTTGGGAAATTGACTCCTTTGCCCTCTCATCAATACCAACTACTTCTTGGTCCAACAAGTACGAGGATTCAAGGTTGCATACGTTTGCTGTTTCGAAGAACGCGAAGCACGACCGAGTGATCAATGCATTATCTCCTGGCCGAACATCGCAGTAAAACCTGCCGGAACGCTGCGGATCCACCAGATAGCTCGCAAATGAATCAGACAGCATCACCCCCAGTTCACCCGCGTTTGAAACATACAATGCTGGCAGCAGCGGGCGGAGCACCGTATGTACAATGTGGTCGAAATCTATTCTCAGTAGCCCAGCCACGGTGTTGATTGTCGCAAGCCCCTGTGCACAGAGCGTGGTGCGTAGCACAAGCATGACCTCGTCCCGTCTTGGGTCCTCCAGACCGATCTGCTGGATCGTCTCTTCGAGGATAGAAGTATACAACACGTCTATATCCTGATCCTCAGCGCTTTCTGTCTGGGTAGAGATATCCAGTAGTCGGCCGAGTCGTACGAAGTCAATAAGGCTATCCACGCCGATATAGCTCACGACAGAAGCTGCGTACAGAAACCACCCTCCAGATCGTCGCACTAGGCACTCGATATCATGATCAAAAAGATCGAAATGCTCAAGCTTAACCCTCAGGTAGGTCCTGACGTCCTCCTGTGCGACTGTACGATCGATCTCGTGCAATCGCAGTTCCGCTCGCCTCGCCACACCCTGGCTGACCAGCATACGCTCCAATATCCCTGGATTTTGGCGGCTCGTAATCAAGAACCTGACAGGCAAGCCAGACGAACCCTTGAAGCAGGCGTCTAGTATCCGATTTACTCCATCCTTGTCTTCGCATTCCTCAAGAGCATCAATCACGACCACCACATCGACACCAAAGGTATGGCCGACGTTTTGGAGTGGCCCGGCGATCAGTCGCTTGAACTGTTCATCGATCGGCCGATTGTACACTTCAGGATCCTGCTCGAGCGCCCTTGATATCGCACATCGGAATGGACGCGACAGCCGGGCCAGTTGGTACGATACGCTGGGGAATATGCGTTTGACGTCTCGACATTCCGGCAAATCCCGAGAACAGAAGAAGCTGGCAGATGGCTTGCCCGAGTTCTCCAGAGACTCGCATAGGCTGTACGCGATCGCGGTCTTGCCTGTCCCAGCGATGCCATTTAACCAGTAGACCTTTTGGAACTTGCCGTATCGTATCCATTCTCGAAGATCTTGCAGAACGTCCAGCCGTGTGTTCGGTGCACATCCGGTTCGATGCACATCTTTTGAACCGACGGCACAGTAGTGTGCGTTTGCAGAGTTGGGTAGAAGTTCCAGGCGCGTATTCTGGAGCACACGATCTCGCTTTGTGGAATTGATGTGGGGGGCGTTGATTACTCACCAGAACCTTGTCATCATGCGCCCTCCACATCTTCGCGGTTTCGTTCATCTGCAGCCGATTTATGAATTGATGAACATCCTAAGATCGCCGGACCAAACGTACCGCAAAAAGCGCGAGCAAAGTTCGCACCCGGCGGTAGCAGCTTAGCACTTTGCCTAAATCCTCTGTGGTGCCCTCATCATCCTGAGGTTCCCAATCTTCACGGCGTTTCAGTAATTCAGTCTCTTCATCGATACTCCTGTGTCATCTCCTGTCAGATCCATCCGAATTTACCGAAGCATGTTTGCAACTCACCGAGCAAGTTGCTGAATGTTGTCAACAGCTATCGACGCGGGTTCTGTCTTATCGAAGTGTCCCGCAAGAGTGTGAAAGAGATCGTTCAGATCAGCGCCGAGTTTGCTGTACTCTTCACGAGCTCTAGCTAGGTTCTGGTGCGACCGCGCGGATTAGGACAGTTAGTGTAAGACCTTCACCGCTGCCATGCTTTTGGCATACCTCGAACATCTTGACAAACCCCGAAAATCGACCGATTGTGGATATGAGTGGACCGAATGCCCCAACATTCAAACTCAGGATACCACTCAATCGCTCGAGGCCATCCCACTCGGTATAGCTCAAGCAAATATCAGGCGTAGCATTTGATTTGGTGTCGGGGTGCCTACGAAACAGCCGGCGTAGCCCATCCCCAACACGGTGGAGCGCGACCTTGGCATCGCCTTTCCGTTTTGGAGGCATTTCGTGGGATAAGAACGATAACTAGTTCAGACCAGGGTGTGGCAGAGTTGGAGAAAGGTTTTTAGTCCTCCAGGCGAGCGATAGGTCTGCTTTATATTTCGTCGCTGAAACGCGTGTCGAGGCCAGGTTCTGGAACGTGGCTGACGTAAAGTAAATTTGACTTGGCCGAATTTGATTTTGGTGGTTAGACAGCGTTTCTGGTCACATTCGACGACGACGGCAAGTTGGGCACTGTTTTGAGGTGCCGCGTTTGAAACTTGCCGTGGTTGACATCTCTCCAGCGGCTGTGGTGCGACGGTCACTGAACGCTGTGGAGGTCGTTATTGCCGTTGATCTTGTTGTCCAAATAGTGTACAACTGAGAGTCCGGGTTCAGCGCCCGGCTGTTCGGACGCCGGATGATCCGGTCTGTCCCGCCTCCCAAACATCACCACGCCAGGCAACAACCCCCACCGGATTGTCTCGTTTGCTGGTACGAAACACGTGGCTCTCGTGCTCGACAGCGAATTGTAGCTCCAGAAACTAACCGATTTTGCTCCTCTTCTGATTTTCCTCTTCGTCGCAATATCAGGAGGTCTTGGGTTTGAAGATGAGGGCATCTCGGCTCGCTTGGCAAGAGCAAGTGGTCGAATTAAATAGTGGTAGAAACATGAGCGTCTGGTCTTCTTTCTGTTTGTTTACGGGAACATGTTGCAGGGTCGATTGCCCGAGTGGTCATGCTTGGACTTTCCTGGTTGGGGCAACGACAGTATGGTGAGCCTCCTTTGATACAGTTTTTGCTTGGCGGCGAGCCCGAGTCGGTTCATTAAACGTGTTCCACAGGTTACTTGACAAGCGGCAGCCTGGGAAACGACCGAGCAGATAAATCAGTCATTTTGATCACGCGAGTTCCAGGGTGTACGTGGGCTGCCTTGTGCCGTAACTTCGTTGGAACACATGTGCCACTGATACCCCACTCGTTCACAGCCCGAGCGCCATATCTAGAGCGGATACGACTTTAAAGGCTATGGTCATCGGTCGACGCCTCCTGGAAATCCAATAGTGGCCAAGGGTAAATACATGGTCCATCAAATTACCGGCACTGGAAAATCGAATTGTGGCTTGGACACTCGCCATCTCTCCGACGACCGTCTTGACATCCATTTGGATATGTAAACCAATCCGTTCGCCCAGGCATAATCGATAACATGGCCATTTTCCCTCCCCAGCATGCGCGGATGTTCTTGAGCATATGCTGGTGTTTTCTCGTATCTTGTCGTGCCTCCTAGTCCCGATTCAGGCTTGACGAGTGATGGCTCTGCTGGGAAACTACCGGCCTAATATCTGGGATCGTTGCCGATAAACTTGTGCTAAGCGAGCTCTCCGCTATGGGCCTGACGGAGGGTTATGTCTAGACTAGGCCGCGAGGTGTCTGCCTTGGGTATCTATCTGTGATCCTCAGCCCCACTTTTGGATGGGCCAGCTGCCGCAATAATACTGGCGCGCCATTGGCATAATCCTGAACGAATAGATACATGCTTTGCCCGTGCGCCCAGGTGGTTGAAACAAGCCTCATGGATCGATGGATCGGGCGTCGGCGAATAGCCCACAGGCGCGAACATCGCACGAGCTTGTCCCATACTGACTCAAGAAAGCCCTCTTGTGAGTATTTCACGGGCTATTACACATCATTTTCTTCATATTCAGTGCGTAACTCTAAAACCATGGGATTCCCACAAGTAACTATGTACTACCCAAATCGAGCTACGACCCTACGATCTGCAGGGTACCCTTGACATGTGGCGCACGTCAAAATTTGGGACCTCATCAGGTCTCAGCGGCGATATTAGAGCTTACACCATGAGCCCCAAGTAATGAAGCTAACTCGGAGGTGAGCTGGGTATTGGGCTGTCCCGATCCTTGGGTGCTCCCCAGTTACTAACTTCGCCAACCCCGCATCCCCATCGCCGCGACGGACTAATTTACCTCTCATAGAATGATCTTCGCCACTGTACAAGCGCTCTCCGATCCTACGCGTGAGCTCATGGATACCGCGAACTCCCAGCGCTTATCGAGCAAGGTCCAAGAGATAGACTGCACCCGATCCAACATTCCCTGCTTTCGACCAGTACCACATTCTTCATCATGTTGCATCAACGCACATACCACATGCCCAACAGGTCGTCTGCCAACGTGCAAAGGTCTGCCACTCCGGGACCTGGCTTCTACGCTCGATATACTCGAGACGAACTGGTGTCCATCTTGTATCCCTTCGGACGCGAGTCAACGACACCGGCCGCTCGATCTCCCCCAGCCTTGCATCGCGCGGACTCTAAGCGCCATCGGCTCAGAGGACTGGTCAAGAGCGTGACTAGGCTATTTCGGAAGGACAAGGCGGACAAGTTCGGGGGAATTGCCCCTGCCATCGCCAAACCCCTATCGTCTGTTGTCGGGTCCAGGTCCTCGGGAGTCATGTTCGACGCCAGCGAAGAGTTCGACAGATTCGAATGCCAGGCGACAACAGGACTGGGAAGTGGTTCGGAGTCCGCAGACACATTGGCCGAGCTGATCGACGCTCATTCGGACCGGGAATCGGGATCGAACCTCGACTCTGACTTCTCGAGCCTCGCCGACATTCTTGCCCAGTTCCCGGCTGTCCCGGCTTCTACTCCGGCTCCACGTGTCGGTCGTCCAGGTCGCTCGAACAATATTCCAGACGGGTTCGTCGTCGGCGGGAGGGTCGTGTCCATCGACAGGTCCGCCGGCCCGCGTCAAGACTCAACATCGAACGACACCAAGCGTAGCGCAGCCCCGTCGATGCCGTTCTTCGAGCGGCGTCCATCCAGGTGAGTAGCCCCTATTCTCGAGTTGGATGTTGAATGTGCTGATGATACGTTGCTTCGTGTAGTGGGGAATTCAACCGCATGGACGTGTTCAAGCGAGTGTCTGCAGTAATTCAAACGCGACGGGTCCGGCCGTTACGCCTGATATCGAAGGTCAAGGGGTCGTCGGTGCTGGGACCGAACGAAGTCAACTCGGCTGTAGTGCAAACCCACCCGACCCTAGGGAACCATGCTTCCGCGCCACCGCTCGTGCCCGACTTGGTAGTCACCAACTACGACGACAACACCGCGATTGTGGTGGGGTTGGAAGGGTACGAAGAACCGGTGGATGAGGCCACACCAGGGTTCCTGTTCCCTGGCTACGTCCGACGGCGCTACCAATTCGCGGACCTGCCTCGCTTGACTCTTTCTACGAGCGGCTGGAACATCAGTTTGCGAGCTATAGACGAAGAGGCGGAGGCAGTTGACTCGTACTTGTCCGACGACGATTCTGAGCCGGACCTCGAGCTAGGGAGCGACAACGGGTCATCGAGCCCGGAATCGAGCCCGCCAACGACGCCCACGTCTGTCTACATACCTCTACTCGCATCCACCATCGTTGGCGCCTCTTCCAGGCCCGCTCCTGCCAAGAACTGGATGGTGATTGGCGGTGATGGGGATGAGAACGGGGACGATGCCGTTGGCATCGCCCTGTAAATAACACAACCACGCCAGTTTCGGTGCATCATTTTCACAGGTCTCAATATTCGAACACGAAAACAAAAACAAAAACAAAAACTACAAAAAAATCGGAAAACGACAAAAGCACAAAAAAAATCGAAAAACGACAAAACCCAAAAACAGCCTCGGTTCTCGCTTTACGCTCTTCATTTTAGTTCTAGTCTCCATATCCATCTCGTCTCTTCTCATTCGAATCACACATGAGCTATGTCGTTGGTCAGGATATCGAGCCAGTGAGCCCGGCTTGGAGCGTTTGACGAACGGGAAACTAACCTTTTGACCTGCACCCAGATCTGCGTGCATGCATGTCGCGGCAGACCCGTCGCGTGGCGCTCATCCATGTGAGTTATACATTTGTCGTGCCTCTCCCAGCAGCTGAAGCCACCTTGTGCTATAGTGCTCGTTTCTTCAAGATACTTGCCGCAGGTTTACTTAGGCACGTGAGTTGGTCTGTATATTCTGACTTGCCGGATTGTATGCGTGGTGTTTATGAGTTGTGCGTTGCAGGTATCCCCTGGATCATCAACCCGCCACACCCGCAACGCTGTTTGGGTCCGAACATTATATTATTTCTTCCCCATTATTTCTCGGTCCTGGTGAGTATCTTATCTTATCTAGTACCCTCGATGCCTTCTCACGTGATTCTTCGGACGAAACGAACAGTTCTCTTCCGTCCCCGACATCCCACAAGCTACCCCGCAAGCCAAGCTAGCTGACCGCTTGCCCGCCTCTGGTCTCTCCCCTTTGTCTCATCCTCTTACTACCATAGCTCACGTAGACTGTCTTGGGAGATAGACTCGCCTCATGTTTAGCCCAGCCGGTAAGTCGTCTGCAGTGGCCCGAACCATGGTCGCTGATGTCTAGGCTACAGTTCTGCCGTATTTTGGATTTTCTCTCATGCTGTATTCATCCCCGCGACATGGCGCATCCTAGGATCTGTTTGATGATTGGCATCGAGCGGGTGTCACCAATCCCTTTCGGCGGTGCAGCCTCGCATATTCGTGGGCCCCATTGGCTCTGTTCTCCCTCTTAATTTCTCTGGACGCAGACCTGTCAATGCTCGTTATATGAGTCACAGACGTGGCGCGCGCCAGAGAAAAGTCCCGCTTCCGGAAGCCCCCGCCGGCTGCCTCCCCTCCTCCCCCTGCACTCTGAAGCTGGAGCGCAGCGGATTAGTGCATTCCCGACGCAGACCAAGCGATGCCGTAGCTCTGTGTTCCGCGCTGGTTTCGAAACCTAAATACTTATTATTTGTTTCTTCTGGTGGCCGAGGTATGTGCCTACCTAGATAATTCGAGACACCTTAGCTCACTCTTCTGTTTGCAGAGGCCAATTCTGCCTCGGACTACTCGACACAATCCCGACGAACACCCCTCATTCGTGACGCGTCCTGGGCACGTAGCAGCTTGATTTCATGTCTGTGTCCAGCAACCGTCAACTGCTTCCACCGCTCGTCCCCTGCTTCTACCTTCGGTTTCTCCCCGGCACTGGCGAACGTTTACTTGAATTGCATGCACATTCACCCTGGGATCTCACATTCGGCTTGCTCCGCTGATCGCGACAGCGTCGAGCGTCTGACGGTCAAACGTGACGATTTTGAGATCCGCGGGGTGGGTTCTCCGAGCTGGCCCCCTTTGGATACTTCGAGTCTGACTGGCATCTACTTGCCGCCGCACTTAGCGCTCGACAGCACTGGACCGACACACCGATCCTTCGCCCCGTCGCATTCACATCGGCTGACCCACCACCCCGAGTGGTGTAGAGTCGCCTGGAGGTCAAATGTGAAAGCAGCGGGGCGAGCATGTCTACGCGTCGAACGTCGTGTCCAGAAGTGCGGTGCCTGTTGGTCTGTTTGGTTGTCTGGCCGCCGAAGATAGATTCGTCTGGCAGGGTATAGAATGGTAAGTGACTTGTTCGTCTAAACGTTAGCTCCTAGCCAATGCTCGAGTAGGTCGCGCGCAGGGTTTATGGGCCGTGGCACAGCTCGTTTGTCGCCGGTGTAGAGCAAGCGTCGGGCAGGTCAGGGCCGTTTACGGGTGGTTGCCGTCACCTGCATCTGACTTTCTCTTCTGGACGAAGGGTTCTGATAAGCAAAGATGCATTGTTCCCGGTTGAAGTGAACTGCCTGCGGTACAAAGGTCCTAGTACACGGTGGGAGGGTTTGTAGGATGTAGGGAGCGGTTGAATTCTTAGGGTGTTTCAGACGATAAATAATTTGACGACGAGTTCTCGCCGTCAAGTCCTAAATGATGCCTGTAATGTACATGCTTGGTTTCTCGATTGCCATTTTCAAACGAACTTCGACTGGGACTGACTGCAGACTTGCAACCGCGACTTGCGGACAGGACAAGATCCGCGTCTGGAGGTGGATGGCAATGCGTTTTTCCATGGTGTTGAACAAAGCAATGGTAAGGGCTGGTAATCAAACTCGCGCCGGAAGAGCATAGCGCGCCTGCGTCCCAGGTCGCAAATCCAAGGTCGGGGTGTTTAGGCGCCGGCTAAGCTGGAGACTTTACGTCAGCCGGACGTCAGCCGGATACGTCCGCATTCTAGAACCTGGCCTCGTTGGAAACACGACCGGTCATCGCCTCAGCAACAGAGTACAAGTGCTGTCGTTCTCCGGAGACGTCGACGACCTTGTTTGGGTTTAATCGCGCTGAAGTCCAAACTACTTGTCATTTCCTTACAACGATATGCCTTCAAAGCGGAAAAGTGTCAAGGCTGCCTTCCACCGCGTTGAGGATGGTCTGCGACATCTGTTTCGGACTCGCCCGGTCACCGAACCAAACATCAAGTCTACCGTAGACCTGAAGAATACTGACTGGGATGGACTCGAGCGATTTAACGGAATTCTGAATATGAATGTCGAGGCATTTGGAGCACTCGGGTCCACCATCGGTCGATTTTCGGGATATGTAAAGGTGTTCGAGGTACGCTAAAGACGGGGGGCGTTGGTGAAGATCTTACACTAAATCTTATTGTTTGGCGTGGGTTAACTAGAGCCGAGCTAGAGCTCGCGAGGAATACAAGAAACTTGGGGTTGATCTCAACGATCTCTTTCATACTCTTGCGGCGCACTTTGAGGGAACAGACCCCACGTCCGTAACTCTCGACAGCTTTAAAAATCTCGCCCGGTGGGTCACAGATCTGCGCGCATGACCAGGATCGGGCTGACACATGACACAGGAGTCTTGATGAGGAGAGCAAATGGCTTGAACTTGAGGAAGGTAGCGAGCCGAATAGTAACGACGGGGTGACTACAAAGGATGTGGATGAAGCTCTGAGGTGCTATCGCAGGGTGCGGACCTTGCTCGCGCTGTTTGCGGTAGGTTTGGCCTGGCAATATTTGGATGTTGATGTAGTGATGAAATCGGCTGCAGATGAGTGAAAACGCAAAGATGTGGAGGGCGAATGATGATGAGACAATGGTGCGCAATCAGTACGCCAACCTCAACTCCACTGAGCGAGATTGTGTACCCCAGAATACACGCCTGGAATTTCTATCCTACTCTCCAAACGCACACTATCGGGCTGTTGGCCCAAAGAATCTGGGTCGAACTGGATGTACACCGAACACACGAGTAGACGTTCTCCAAGACCTTCGGGAATGGGTACACTACAGCAAATTCCAAAAGGTATACTGGTTAAACGGCATCGCTGGGACAGGCAAGACCACGATCGCATATAGTCTGTGCGAGGACCTGGAGAACTCGGGCAAGCCAGCTGCCAGCTTCTTCTGCTCCCGGGATTTACCGGAATGTCGAGACGTGAAACGCATATTCCCCAGCGTGTCGTACCAACTAGCCCGGCTGTCGCGTCCGTTCCGATGTGCAGTCTCCGATGCACTCGAGCACGACCCTGACGTGTGCAATCAGCCAATCGATGAACAGTTCAAGAGGCTGGTCGCTGTGCCACTCAAAAGGGTCGGCCATACGTTTGGGGTTGATGTGGTGGTCGTACTAGATGGGCTCGAGGAATGTGAAGACAAGGATGGAGTAAATCGGATACTAGACGCCTGCTTCAAGGGTTCGTCCGGCTTGCGTATCAGATTCTTGATCACCAGCCGTCAAAATCCTGGAATATTGGATCGTATGCGAGCGAGTCAAGGTGTGCTAGCGCGAGCGCAACTGCGATTACACGAGGTCGACCGTACAGTCGCACAGGATATCAAGACATATTTGAGGGCTGGGCTCGGGAGTTTCGGTCTGTCTGATGATGATCTCGAACGCCTCGCAAAGCGATCAGGAGGGTCGTTCATCTACGCAGCTTCTGTTATAAAATATCTCTACCACGGCGATTTCTCCGCATAGACTGAACGGCTGAAGCGGCTCCTGGACATAGCTTCCTGGACAGAAAACGCCAACGATCAGCATATTGACGCGGTGTATACCGCCATTCTTGAAGAGGCACTCGACAATAACGGGTTAGGCGAGTCTAGAAAAGCAGAGATGATGCTTGTGCTTCGTACTGTGTCCTGCGCACGGGAGGCTCCGACGCTAAATGCCATCGCTGAATTGCTGAGGCTGGATCCCTCTTGTTTGATGAGCGCTACGCTGTATTTGTTACTCCCGGCACTGTATATTCCAGACGCGAGTGGACTAGGGATAACCCTCTACGAGTCGTTCTCGAAATACCTGATAGACCCACAGCGTTCTGGCAGATTTCATTGCGATGGCCATGGAGATAACGTACTGCTTGTCCACGCGTGCCTCCGCCTCATCGGCGCGGCGAGTCCTCCGTTCAACATTTGCAACCTCGAGTCATCTTACTTGCTAGATCAAGAAGTGGTTGACATCGATGAGAGGGTGAATGAGGCAATTTCACAAGGCTTGTGGTATGCAAGTCAACACTGGGGAAATCATCTGGAGATGGTAGCACCTTCCAATGAGATTTTGACCACTCTCCGCGGCTTTCTCTCCAAGCGGCTGCTATTGTGGATTGAAATCATGAACCTCAAGGATCAAATGCTCGAGGCGGCGAAGCTGCTCCATGGGGTGTACATGTGGCTGCGGGTATGCGGGTGTGTATGACTGTATAGGATGATTGCTGATCGACTTACAGGAGGCGGACTGTCCCATGGAGACCCGAGACCTTGTTCTCGATGCGTGGATGTTTGCGGAAGTGTTCTCATCAAATGCCGCTTCCAAGAGCACGCCGCATATCTATGTCTCAGCACTAGGGTTCTGGCCTGCGGATTGGCCTGTGTCGACACACTACATGTCGATGCTTCGAAGCGTGGTGAAGGGAAGGTGGTTAATGGTTGCACGGCGTGGAGAGATTTCATTTGTTCTTGATTGTCCGCTAGCCAGGACTGTACATTCACCAGAACATTTCGAAGTTGTTGCCGGAAGGGCCGGCAGCAACCCCTATCGCTGGCATGTGGGCACTGGGCAGCATCTGGGTGGGCTATTCAATGGTGGCATATGGTGGATCGAGTCGTTTGGGTACTCCCCCGACGGCGCATACATTGCATCTGGCTCTAAAGACAAGACTGTCCAGATTTGGAACACACAGACTGGCCAGTCTGTGGGTCAGCCACTCAAGGGTCACACAGACTTGATCCAGTCAGTTGCCTACTCCCCCGACAGCGCATACATTGCATCTGGCTCTTTGGACAAGACCATCCAGATCTGGGACGCACACACTGGCCAGCCTGTGGGTCAGCCAACTCAATGGTCACACAGACTACGTCTGATCGGTTGCATACTCCCCTGACAGCGCATACATTGCGTCTGGCTCTGACAACAAGACTGTCCAGATCTGGGATGCACACACTGGCCAGACTGTAGGTCAGCCACTCAACGGTCACACACAGTCCATCTGGTCGGTTGCATACTCCCCCGACGGTGCATACATTGCATCTGGCTCTCTTGACAAGACCATCTGGATTTGGAATGTTGGCTTCTTAGAACAAGACAGTGATGCGCTAAAGCCGTCACTATAGTCTTTCCTTGTAGATAGCACACCCAGGGAAGAACAAACGCAGGAGTTGGATTATGAGAGAATCAACTGGTGAAGGTCTGGCTCTCCAGAGACCCTTCTTATATACATGTGAGCAGGCGACCGAGTCATACAAGGGAGCCAATCACATGTGTCCACGACAAAGGAAGAGACAACAAAGAACATATCATAGAAGGTCCATGGCTTCTTCATACGAAGGAAGCATGTCCGTGTCAACACCAAACAAAGGAGACCAAGAAGGAACTGGACAGATAGCGTAGCTTACCCTTGTCACCGTTTCCACGGTGACATGCACATCCCCATGAAACATCGGACACCAATAGGAAGCGTTCAAACCAAGCTCATGCCACGTACTGTTGACCTCGCTGTTGGTTGCCGCATTCCAACATGGAACACACAGACTGGCCAGCCTGTGGGTCAGCCACTCAAGGGTCACACAGACTACATCCTGTCGGTTGCCTACTCCCCCAACAGTGCATACATTGTGTCTGGCTCTGAGGACGGCACTGTCCAGATCTGGGACACACAGACTGGTCAGCCTGTGGGTCAGCCGCTTGGCGATCACACAAGCGGGATCTGGTCAGTTGCATACTCCCTCGACGGTGCATACCTTGCATCTGGCTCTCATGACAAGACCGTCCGGATCTGGGACTTACACCCTGGAAATGGACAATTGCCAGCAGCTCTTTTGCAGCCAAACCGCCCAGTCACCTACCCTCCCAATCGTTCACTCATTTCTTCATCCCTTACTCAGTATATCACCCGTATCTCGAAGAAGTGTCCTCCTGCCACCAACAGCTCTCAAATGCTCACATGTACAGTGCCCAGCAAAATGATTGCAGCACGTGATCTGAATGACCATTGTATGCTTGCAGTGTAGGAAGCAGAACAGCTACGGACTTGAAAATATACCTGAAGAAGCGCAGCTTACGTAGAAACCATACGCAACAATAAGCAAGAAAATCGATAAGCAAACCAGGGAGAAATGGCACAAATATTTCCAAAGTGTGCTGCAATCATTTTGCCTGTAGACACAGTCCAGAAAGTAACTGTGCTGTTGGAGGACAGGGAATGAACCAAAAATTGTCATTAAATTGTGCATACATGTAGTGCACCAGATAAACAATAATGGATGTATTGGGGGCTTGAATGCTGGGGCATCTGTGTGCCAGATTTCAGCTTTGTAGCTGCCATGCCTGGAGAGCTGTTCATTGCTCATGTCCAAT